>JAINVK010000943.1:0-11965 GCA_030068075.1 Paguma larvata | reverse complement strand
GCTCTGGCTGAAGCTCAAGTGGTTAGAACCCGACCGGGTCCAATCATCACTCAGAGACCCTTTGAGCGTTCTCCAGAGTTCAAATGCATGAGCCCTCGAATCTGCAGGATGAAGGCACCTCTCTCCGCCTGGGGAGACAGGCCAGCTGGCTCCCCATGCCTGCAACGACCCGAGCTGACTAAGCACTAAGGCCCAGGGACAGAGGGGCCTGCTATCCTCTGGGATACCAGACACTGAGAGCTGTCCATTGGTTCAGGAAGTGACTGGGTATGCCACCCCAATGCTCGGACCCGGCTGTGTACCTGACACAGACCCCTGGATCCTGGCAGGTTCTAGTTTCCAAAGGGTATGTTCCTCTGAGGCTCTTGCTCTGGATGGCTCCCAAGTGGAACCTAATCTGAGGAGAGAGCAATCAAATGCAAAGTGGCACCCTGGGGACCAAGGTTCATGATTCCAGAAGAGAATGGGCTCCAGTTAGAATTCAGTGCCTCCTTCTAACTCCCGGCAAACTGAGTGTCTGGCAAGTGACAACACCTGTGGACTGTCGTCAAAGGAAACCTCCATTGGCTACACCTGGGCCGGAGTCTGCCCTGAGAGGAGACCAGCTCCTTCTCTCAGGGTATCCGGCTGATCCAGGGTTTCACCTGCGTGAGGGTTGGTCTGGGTGGGAGAGAAGATGCAGAGCCAGGCTCTTGGAAACAGCCTCTTATCAGGACTGCCCGAAGTTGATTCTTCCCCCAGGCTTTTTATACATTTTTTCTAAGCACGCCAAGTATACATCTTGTAAAGGTTGACAGGATGAAATCACTCCAGTTTCTCAAAGTTCCTAGGAAAAAACCAATGAAAACATTCCACGCATTCAATAAAACTTCAAAGAATGATCTGTGTTTTAGATTCCACAGAATGTTCCAACAATCAATAGCTCAGGGGGAATAAACACTTCACATGCCGTCAGAACGTACCTATGGCCACATTCTGGTAAATATCACGGGTTCAGAGCGTAAGCACAAAGAAGACGGATATTCACGAAGGCTCTGGCGACAGTCAAAAGTTTACGTGGAAAACATGTTTTGCTCTCAAGTTGCTCCCTAAGATTATCAATTATCCACTGACCGTTCTTAATGTCTTCACCCAAAAGCTGCCGCAATGACCGCATCCCTGAGAGTCAGGCAGCATTCTTCAAACGTCCATTCAAAAGGGAATATACTTCGAAGGTTTAGGAGCATCTATCAGAAAGGATCTGATTTTCTTTCCATGACAATCCACACCAAGAAATCATTCGAAGCAAAATATATGTAAGAGACCCCAGCCCAAAATTGACTTGGGGGAGAAAGACTTAAAAGGCCCATCTTGGCCTTGCAGCTCTGCAAACAAGGACTTCTCTTTCGGGTGATTTTTCCTCCACCTGGGGTGACAAGGGCTTGAACCTCAGTTCTTCAGCTCGCAGCCCTGCAGTCGAGGTCTTTTGTTCGAGGCCATAAATGCTTCACCCCGGGTTCCAGGGGCTTGGGCCTCAGGCCTTCACGAAACGGTCTCCTGCACACCTGAGAGTGCCATTCTGCTGGAGGTCTGTATTCTTCCTCCAGAAACAGAGGGAAGACTGTCCTGCCCATCAGGAAATAGATGTGCCATTGATGGAGAGGCAAACGGTCCCTGCTCCCGGCTGGTTCTCAAGTGTTCGGAACCTGCACCCGATGCAGTCGTTCTTTCAAGAGACCTTTCGGTGCCGACCAGGGCCTGAGGCATAGTGTGCCTAGGGGAACCATCTGTGAGATGGAAGGAAAGAAGGTCTCCCCTTCCCTGCGCTTCCCAGGGCTGGCCAAGCAAGAATTCTGCCATTGGGACTTGAGAAAGGGATGAGAAGCTTCTGGCACTGAGTGCATTTCTTCCCCTGACCTACAGTGGACAGTCACCAGTGGTTTTGGCGGAACGGGATTCACACTTCGGTGTTTGGAATCAGGCTCCGTGGAAGTATTCCTTGAGCAGGCAATGCACTGACTCCTTCTGGAAGCGGAACCCCTGTGTGGGAACCATTTGATTTTCCATACGAAGCCTTGTCAAGCAGCCCGGGGAAGGAGGCCTACTGGGGAACCATGAATGCCCAGCCCCACCAGGTCAGTAGCAGGGAGCTCCTGGTTCTTTGGGGATATCAGAAACGGACTGCTCTAGGCGAGCCTCGGGCTGGAGAGGGAGTCGGCCACCAATCCCTGATCGTTCCTTATGGGACTGAGAGCCCTACCACGTTTCACTGTGACTCAAGACCTCTGGAGGAATCAGCTATGGAGACATCACGGCTTCAAGGCTTTCATTTCAGGAGAAAATAGGAGAAAACTCACAAGAACCCGACAAGCTCTGTTGCTCTTCTCCCTGCAATTGACAATGCTTCCTTCCGATTCTCTGGCTTTGCCAACACTCTAACGTTTCGTCTGGCACCTCCAAGTGCCCTATGTCTTTCTCTTGTCCAAATATTTCTCAAAGGCAAGGCCCGAGGGCCTTTCTGCCCACCCTAGGCCAGAGTCAGGATGCCTTGGCCGAGCTCCTCAGTCAGAATGAGGGGACATGGCTCTTAGGTGTGGCCTCGAATTCCCCACAGTGGGGACTGACTTCCAAACAGAGCAAGCGCGTGCGAATGGGTACACAGAAAGCAGAAGATCTTCATGTCAGATGAGCATGGGAGAATTCTGAGAACAAAGACAGAGGCCCAATCTGGCAAGCTGGCTCTTTTCTGAATGAACAAACACACGTGGGCTGCCTAACTGCGAATCATCCATGTGCTGGATGAGGGAGCACAAGGAAAGCTGAGGGCCACACGCAAGCTAGCATGACCATTCCCCACCGCCTGGAGAGATCTGTGTGACATTCCTCAGGCACTCGTTGCTTCCCAAGCGCCAAGGAGAGGACAGAAGACAAATGCTGAAACTGATGGAGCCTCCATCAGTTGACAGTATCTTAGGAAACGACAAGGAAAAGCCATGGGCCTCATCTCCAGAACCCTATAGGCTCAGTCTCCTGGAGCCCCCAGATCAGCCTGCCCTCCCTAGCGATGTGAGGAACAAAGGCAAGAAGGAAATGGAAGAGAAAAGAGCATTTCCTGGGGTGTCTAAGTCCCCGAAGCCTCCAATTTGAACTCAGGTCAGGATGTGACAGTGCCTGTGTCCAGCCTCAGAGAGCAGAGAGGCTCTGTGCTGAGAGCGCAGCCTCAGAGCCTGCTTCACATTCTGGGTCTCCCTCACTCTCTGCCCCTCGCCTGGTGCTTATTCCCTCTGTCTTGCTCTGGCTCTGGCTCTAACTATGGCTCTCTCTCTCTCTCTCTCTCTCTCTCTCTCTCTGTCTCTCATTCTCTCTCTCTTGTTTCCCACACACTCCCTTTCTCTGTCTGTCTCCCCTCTCTCTCCAAAAGTAAATAAACCTTTCAAGCGAACAAAATGTAAGTTCCTTGTCACCTACAGCCCCTTGACAAATACTTGAGGCTGGCAGAGGAAAATGTTTCTCCAGCAACCACTAATTGCCCTTATTTAAATACTATGCCTGGGGGCAAATCAACTCTAGCTTGACAATAGCTAGCCAGGCAGCAGTCTGGGACTCCTTAGCATATGAAAGCCCCCTTGTCAACTTGCCAGCTGACTTTGCCTTCCCCAAACCCAAGCTTATAAGCAGGTATTCTTCACGTGGTTTTCCTCAAAGGAAGAATTCTTCTCATTCATAACAAGAATAAACCAGAAGCAACACACTGAGGCCCAAAGGTATTCAGCTCAGGTAAAATGGAGTCATACCGGGACTGCTGACTTGAGCTGCAGTACCTAGGCAAGCCTGGTTTCCTGAGAGTAAGAAGGAAACACCTGAGGGGTTGGGATGAAAGGAAACAGCAGGCACAAGAATGTCTCAGCCGCCCAGCAAACAGGGAGCTGACACGGAGGCTTTTCTTTCCAGAAAGCAAATGTATTCCTGCCGGCACTGCTCAGTTCGCTCCTACGCAAGGAACGGAGCCCCGAACCCCACGTAGTGTAGTCTTCTCTGTAGCTTTGACTTCTTTGTCTCACATACAGAGTAACGTACGAACATGCAGTCTCAATAAGCGGTCTCACGTTACAAGGTCCTGAGGGATGCTGTCCCATATACGTGAAGCCAGGTTGCCTTGAGGGTTTTTTTCCCCTGCCTTTAGGGAGCGGACCCTACCACATTCGCCCCTTTCACGCTCAGGTACCCTGTCTAGCCTCAAAGAGCACCATCTCACATTAGAGGTCGGTACTTTTATCACTCCTTTACATGAGTGGCCGTCTTTTTTTCCTCTTTTCTATCTCTCTCTGTAAACTCTGTTCACAGTGAGACTGGAGGCAGACCATACACGCAGGGTAGCACAGCAGGCTCACATTAAGCACCCTCTGAAATGTAGGAATCGAATGCCCATGAGGCTTTTGATTCCTCCAAGAGTTGAAAGCCGTCCACCAAAGAAGTCTCCGGTGTTCCACCTGTTTCCGGTCTGGACTGGGACATGAGCCCCCTTTTCTTTTTGATCTGTGATCCCGTCTGTGAGGTTTTCCTCATCATCTCTCCCTAGGCAGCAGGTGTTCAGGTTAAATTTTCCACAAACACTTCTCTCAGAAGCCAGCATGGAATCTAAGGCCAAGCAAGTTTGATAGATGGCATCGGACATCTTGGTTCGTTGTTTGACTACAACCCAAAGAGCTCAGGCATTTTCCTTGGTGATCATTTGTGTAGAACTCCTTGAAGTCTACTTATGTGGTTTAGCCTGGAAATGGGAGTGTAGGAGCCCCAATATACATCCACTGTCTAGAAGGCAGGGCCAGAAGATTGGATTCTACGCTCGGGAGGCCATTTCTTCTCTTTTTCAGCGTGAATTTGTAAGGCACGCTGCTTTTTTGAGTCTCCCTGTCCCTTACCCTTGACCTCCCAAATGTTGTTCTGTGGCAAGTGGGAGCAGGAAGAAAGATGGACACACGTTTGCAGCACACATGACCCTGTCCAAACCGAGGGATGGACAGTACAGTGTGTTCTTTGACATACCTAGTGCAGTCCACCTGACACCTGCCATTTGATGGCTGTGTTGACAGTGTCTCAGGCCTCTCAGAGATGAGAGAAGTTACACAAGGGATGGGGACCCGACTCAAGGTGACAAGGCTTTCAGGTGGAACTTTGAGTTGGCCCTGTTTGCCAAGCCCATAGGTGTTTCTCGTTCCCGAGGCAGTGTGTGAGCTGGGCAAGGCCGTGCGGGTCTTGTCACTCTCTGCGTTATGTCATTCGTATCCCTGATACAGAACTCTGGACCTCTGTCCACCCCTTCCCCCCCCCCTTTGCTCCATTGTCACTCTGAGCCCTCCCTGGAGTCCACTCCGCGTGTTTATCGTACAGTCGTAGCCTGGGCTCTTCCCTGGGGATCCTGCTGCATTCGTTGTGAGTGTGGCATATGTCGGGCAAAGAGCCCCTGGCTCTTCAGCAGGATAGTTTTCCCTGGAAGCTTGTTCATCTCTGCAGGAGTCCCCCAGAACTCAGGTTTCTGGCCCCAGCAGGCCTGTGTTGTTTTCGTTTGGCCATGGAAGATACTCAGAGTTTCTCTCGTTTCGAGCCCCTTGAAAGACAAGAATAACAGTCAGTTGGGAAGATATTCCAGTATGTGAATGATGCTCAGGGCAAGATCTCTTTCTTGGAAACCAGTGCAACCTGAAGGGTATGTGAAGGGACAAGGTGACCCTGCTCTAGTAGTTCCCTCTGCATTTCTTGCAGACATATTGCACACTGGCCAGCATGTTGACTCAGTCCATCCTTCCTCTAGGTGATTCCTGGCATTCTCTGACACATCTCACCACCCATTTCCATTCCACGTGAGGGCACACGGGTGAGGGCACTTGCGTCGTCCAATCCTGGGCCGAGAGGAGTGAACTGCTAAGGAGGCCAACACCAGGTGCTGCCCCAATGGGTTCCAGCCTCTCTGCCAGTCCGTGCCTTCTGCCACTGTGCTCGGGGCTGTTGTGGACCTAGTCCTGCCAGCCTGCACCGTCACCGTTGCTACAGTCGAGTATGCTGAAGGAGGACAACACTGCAGGGGCCAAAGGCATGCTGGCCATACCGAGAACACGGAACGGATTTGCTGAGGCACTGAGTTTGCCGAGGCACTGCCTTGATGCGCAGGACTGTTCGCGCCTAGGCGCCTGACCCAGAAACCTCCTCGTGGTGGTCAGCTGAACCCAGCCCCAATGCCTGTGGTCCTGCTGGCACCTCGTGGCCACACATGCAGGGTCAATCCGAGTGTGAGCAAGCGCAAGTCCTGCCAATGGCAGAGGCTGGGCTGCCTTGCTTGGGGCCCGCCACATGCAACATGGACACGCCTGTGGGAAAATCTATCCTTGGGCACGGGTATAGTGAGTGACAGCTCCATGCTTCCGAAGTCTAAACGGGGACAGACTTAGACCTCGAGACGTGGGAAGACAGTGGCCCTAAGGACGGCCAAGCTACAATCCTTCCAATGGGAATGGGAACAATCCAGAAAGGGAATGAATCATTGCATTTCCCCTCAGCCGAGAAAGGAGGTCAGCTCCCTTGCCAGCCGTCGGGCCCAGGCTAAGTGCCATAGTCTAAGCTGGGCCCTTCCAGTGCCCCAGGCTTCTGAATGCCTGCATGGGGTTGACAACAACTGACCGGGGTGCCTGTCACCGAACCTGTCACACAGGCCCGATGTTGGCATACGATCCCCAGCGGAACACCGAGGATATTCTTCTCAGAGTCTCTATGGGCTGGACCCCAGAGAGGAACTCGTTTGAAAATAGGCTGAAAGTAGATTCGCCGAGGGCCAGAATGCTTCACTAGGAATCCGAAAGACATGACATGGAAAACGAAGTGACTAGTGCCATCTCCTAGCAAGCTGGCCCCCTCAGGTGTAAGCAACACCTGTGGGATTTTTGAAGGGAGCCCTTAACAGGCTACACGGGGGTCCTGTGACCAAGTGGCCTGCGTTCTTCCTTCAGAAAGAGAGGGAAAGTCCTGGCTTTGGGTCTGTTTCTGGCCCTTTCCCCTTAGAGGGCAGGGGCAGCAGTGATTCAGCTCTGGCTGTTTGGGGCTCTTGGCTGAAGCTCAAGTGGTTAGAACCCGACCGGGTCCAATCATCACTCAGAGACCCTTTGAGCGTTCTCCAGAGTTCAAATGCATGAGCCCTCGAATCTGCAGGATGAAGGCACCTCTCTCCGCCTGGGGAGACAGGCCAGCTGGCTCCCCATGCCTGCAACGACCCGAGCTGACTAAGCACTAAGGCCCAGGGACAGAGGGGCCTGCTATCCTCTGGGATACCAGACACTGAGAGCTGTCCATTGGTTCAGGAAGTGACTGGGTATGCCACCCCAATGCTCGGACCCGGCTGTGTACCTGACACAGACCCCTGGATCCTGGCAGGTTCTAGTTTCCAAAGGGTATGTTCCTCTGAGGCTCTTGCTCTGGATGGCTCCCAAGTGGAACCTAATCTGAGGAGAGAGCAATCAAATGCAAAGTGGCACCCTGGGGACCAAGGTTCATGATTCCAGAAGAGAATGGGCTCCAGTTAGAATTCAGTGCCTCCTTCTAACTCCCGGCAAACTGAGTGTCTGGCAAGTGACAACACCTGTGGACTGTCGTCAAAGGAAACCTCCATTGGCTACACCTGGGCCGGAGTCTGCCCTGAGAGGAGACCAGCTCCTTCTCTCAGGGTATCCGGCTGATCCAGGGTTTCACCTGCGTGAGGGTTGGTCTGGGTGGGAGAGAAGATGCAGAGCCAGGCTCTTGGAAACAGCCTCTTATCAGGACTGCCCGAAGTTGATTCTTCCCCCAGGCTTTTTATACATTTTTTCTAAGCACGCCAAGTATACATCTTGTAAAGGTTGACAGGATGAAATCACTCCAGTTTCTCAAAGTTCCTAGGAAAAAACCAATGAAAACATTCCACGCATTCAATAAAACTTCAAAGAATGATCTGTGTTTTAGATTCCACAGAATGTTCCAACAATCAATAGCTCAGGGGGAATAAACACTTCACATGCCGTCAGAACGTACCTATGGCCACATTCTGGTAAATATCACGGGTTCAGAGCGTAAGCACAAAGAAGACGGATATTCACGAAGGCTCTGGCGACAGTCAAAAGTTTACGTGGAAAACATGTTTTGCTCTCAAGTTGCTCCCTAAGATTATCAATTATCCACTGACCGTTCTTAATGTCTTCACCCAAAAGCTGCCGCAATGACCGCATCCCTGAGAGTCAGGCAGCATTCTTCAAACGTCCATTCAAAAGGGAATATACTTCGAAGGTTTAGGAGCATCTATCAGAAAGGATCTGATTTTCTTTCCATGACAATCCACACCAAGAAATCATTCGAAGCAAAATATATGTAAGAGACCCCAGCCCAAAATTGACTTGGGGGAGAAAGACTTAAAAGGCCCATCTTGGCCTTGCAGCTCTGCAAACAAGGACTTCTCTTTCGGGTGATTTTTCCTCCACCTGGGGTGACAAGGGCTTGAACCTCAGTTCTTCAGCTCGCAGCCCTGCAGTCGAGGTCTTTTGTTCGAGGCCATAAATGCTTCACCCCGGGTTCCAGGGGCTTGGGCCTCAGGCCTTCACGAAACGGTCTCCTGCACACCTGAGAGTGCCATTCTGCTGGAGGTCTGTATTCTTCCTCCAGAAACAGAGGGAAGACTGTCCTGCCCATCAGGAAATAGATGTGCCATTGATGGAGAGGCAAACGGTCCCTGCTCCCGGCTGGTTCTCAAGTGTTCGGAACCTGCACCCGATGCAGTCGTTCTTTCAAGAGACCTTTCGGTGCCGACCAGGGCCTGAGGCATAGTGTGCCTAGGGGAACCATCTGTGAGATGGAAGGAAAGAAGGTCTCCCCTTCCCTGCGCTTCCCAGGGCTGGCCAAGCAAGAATTCTGCCATTGGGACTTGAGAAAGGGATGAGAAGCTTCTGGCACTGAGTGCATTTCTTCCCCTGACCTACAGTGGACAGTCACCAGTGGTTTTGGCGGAACGGGATTCACACTTCGGTGTTTGGAATCAGGCTCCGTGGAAGTATTCCTTGAGCAGGCAATGCACTGACTCCTTCTGGAAGCGGAACCCCTGTGTGGGAACCATTTGATTTTCCATACGAAGCCTTGTCAAGCAGCCCGGGGAAGGAGGCCTACTGGGGAACCATGAATGCCCAGCCCCACCAGGTCAGTAGCAGGGAGCTCCTGGTTCTTTGGGGATATCAGAAACGGACTGCTCTAGGCGAGCCTCGGGCTGGAGAGGGAGTCGGCCACCAATCCCTGATCGTTCCTTATGGGACTGAGAGCCCTACCACGTTTCACTGTGACTCAAGACCTCTGGAGGAATCAGCTATGGAGACATCACGGCTTCAAGGCTTTCATTTCAGGAGAAAATAGGAGAAAACTCACAAGAACCCGACAAGCTCTGTTGCTCTTCTCCCTGCAATTGACAATGCTTCCTTCCGATTCTCTGGCTTTGCCAACACTCTAACGTTTCGTCTGGCACCTCCAAGTGCCCTATGTCTTTCTCTTGTCCAAATATTTCTCAAAGGCAAGGCCCGAGGGCCTTTCTGCCCACCCTAGGCCAGAGTCAGGATGCCTTGGCCGAGCTCCTCAGTCAGAATGAGGGGACATGGCTCTTAGGTGTGGCCTCGAATTCCCCACAGTGGGGACTGACTTCCAAACAGAGCAAGCGCGTGCGAATGGGTACACAGAAAGCAGAAGATCTTCATGTCAGATGAGCATGGGAGAATTCTGAGAACAAAGACAGAGGCCCAATCTGGCAAGCTGGCTCTTTTCTGAATGAACAAACACACGTGGGCTGCCTAACTGCGAATCATCCATGTGCTGGATGAGGGAGCACAAGGAAAGCTGAGGGCCACACGCAAGCTAGCATGACCATTCCCCACCGCCTGGAGAGATCTGTGTGACATTCCTCAGGCACTCGTTGCTTCCCAAGCGCCAAGGAGAGGACAGAAGACAAATGCTGAAACTGATGGAGCCTCCATCAGTTGACAGTATCTTAGGAAACGACAAGGAAAAGCCATGGGCCTCATCTCCAGAACCCTATAGGCTCAGTCTCCTGGAGCCCCCAGATCAGCCTGCCCTCCCTAGCGATGTGAGGAACAAAGGCAAGAAGGAAATGGAAGAGAAAAGAGCATTTCCTGGGGTGTCTAAGTCCCCGAAGCCTCCAATTTGAACTCAGGTCAGGATGTGACAGTGCCTGTGTCCAGCCTCAGAGAGCAGAGAGGCTCTGTGCTGAGAGCGCAGCCTCAGAGCCTGCTTCACATTCTGGGTCTCCCTCACTCTCTGCCCCTCGCCTGGTGCTTATTCCCTCTGTCTTGCTCTGGCTCTGGCTCTAACTATGGCTCTCTCTCTCTCTCTCTCTCTCTCTCTCTGTCTCTCATTCTCTCTCTCTTGTTTCCCACACACTCCCTTTCTCTGTCTGTCTCCCCTCTCTCTCCAAAAGTAAATAAACCTTTCAAGCGAACAAAATGTAAGTTCCTTGTCACCTACAGCCCCTTGACAAATACTTGAGGCTGGCAGAGGAAAATGTTTCTCCAGCAACCACTAATTGCCCTTATTTAAATACTATGCCTGGGGGCAAATCAACTCTAGCTTGACAATAGCTAGCCAGGCAGCAGTCTGGGACTCCTTAGCATATGAAAGCCCCCTTGTCAACTTGCCAGCTGACTTTGCCTTCCCCAAACCCAAGCTTATAAGCAGGTATTCTTCACGTGGTTTTCCTCAAAGGAAGAATTCTTCTCATTCATAACAAGAATAAACCAGAAGCAACACACTGAGGCCCAAAGGTATTCAGCTCAGGTAAAATGGAGTCATACCGGGACTGCTGACTTGAGCTGCAGTACCTAGGCAAGCCTGGTTTCCTGAGAGTAAGAAGGAAACACCTGAGGGGTTGGGATGAAAGGAAACAGCAGGCACAAGAATGTCTCAGCCGCCCAGCAAACAGGGAGCTGACACGGAGGCTTTTCTTTCCAGAAAGCAAATGTATTCCTGCCGGCACTGCTCAGTTCGCTCCTACGCAAGGAACGGAGCCCCGAACCCCACGTAGTGTAGTCTTCTCTGTAGCTTTGACTTCTTTGTCTCACATACAGAGTAACGTACGAACATGCAGTCTCAATAAGCGGTCTCACGTTACAAGGTCCTGAGGGATGCTGTCCCATATACGTGAAGCCATGTTGCCTTGAGGGTTTTTTTTCCCCTGCCTTTAGGGAGCGGACCCTACCACATTCGCCCCTTTCACGCTCAGATACCCTGTCTAGCCTCAAAGAGCACCATCTCACATTAGAGGTCGGTACTTTTATCACTCCTTTACATGAGTGGCCGTCTTTTTTTCCTCTTTTCTATCTCTCTCTGTAAACTCTGTTCACAGTGAGACTGGAGGCAGACCATACACGCAGGGTAGCACAGCAGGCTCACATTAAGCACCCTCTGAAATGTAGGAATCGAATGCCCATGAGGCTTTTGATTCCTCCAAGAGTTGAAAGCCGTCCACCAAAGAAGTCTCCGGTGTTCCACCTGTTTCCGGTCTGGACTGGGACATGAGCCCCCTTTTCTTTTTGATCTGTGATCCCGTCTGTGAGGTTTTCCTCATCATCTCTCCCTAGGCAGCAGGTGTTCAGGTTAAATTTTCCACAAACACTTCTCTCAGAAGCCAGCATGGAATCTAAGGCCAAGCAAGTTTGATAGATGGCATCGGACATCTTGGTTCGTTGTTTGACTACAACCCAAAGAGCTCAGGCATTTTCCTTGGTGATCATTTGTGTAGAACTCCTTGAAGTCTACTTATGTGGTTTAGCCTGGAAATGGGAGTGTAGGAGCCCCAATATACATCCACTGTCTAGAAGGCAGGGCCAGAATATTGGATTCTACGCTCGGGAGGCCATTTCTTCTCTTTTTCAGCGTGAATTTGTAAGGCACGCTGCTTTTTTTTGAGTCTCCCTCC
>JAINVK010000946.1:0-16443 GCA_030068075.1 Paguma larvata | reverse complement strand
CTCTTTTAATTTCAAGGCTCAGGTCGTGAGCCCGGCTCTTAACATCTTTAAAATGCTTCGTCATGAGAGAAAGAGGAGTCGTCACAGTCTGTTCTATATCGTCAGTGCAAAGAGTCACAAACACGAAGTCAACACATAACAGAAAGTCACAACAGCCAAGGAATTTTCCTCTGTGCCTCTTTCAACAAAACCGAAAGTGATCTGAGGAGGGGCGATAGTCTATGAGTGCCCTGTTCTGCTTCTCTCGGGAAGCATGAGGGCTTTCCCAGGTAAGCAGTTTTTGTCCTCTCCTGAAGAACGAGGACTTACAGACAAGGGGTTTGTCCTCTCCTGAAGAACGAGGACTTACAGACAGGGGTTTGTCCTCTCCTGAAGAACGAGGACTTACAGACAGGGGGTTTGTCCTCTCCTGAAGAACGAGGACTTACAGACAGGGGGTTTGTCCTCTCCTGAAGAACGAGGACTTACAGACAGGGGGTTTGTCCTCTCTTGAAGAACGAGGACCTTTTACGGATGAGTGGTTCATCCTCTCCTGAAGAACGAGGACTACCCTCCAGAAGGGGGTTCAGGACGTCTCCCAGAACTCCCCCGCCAGCGACCCAACAGCGCGTCCGCTTAGGTCTTTTGCTGGCCCAGATACCACGGGAGCTCCCTTTTCACTTTCATAGGCTCACTTGAGCAGCACAGACTTACCAAACAGCACAGACAGACAGGACAACAAAACACAGACTCATTGACCGGTGCAGGACCCTTCAGTTCTGGGGTCCCTGGGGGTCTCGGGGATTCCCGGCCAACGCACCAATTTTTGTGCCCAAATTCTGGATCCCAAGAAGACCGCCGGGGAGCCGGGACTGATGCAAACGCAAAGGGTCTTTATTCGAAGCTCAAGCTCGGACTCTTGCACCTCCCGACGCAGCGGGCAGTGGCAAGAGCCCTGAGCCAGGTTTACCAGGCTTTTTATCAGGGTTTGAGTACACTTTTTGGGGGAATGGGGATCCTTTGAATTGATGGATTGGATTTCGCGGGCTAGTTTCTCATTGAGTATTTCATACTTGGTGCGGGCTAGCTATGGATTGGCTTAGCTTGGGGGTCCCGCGCAGAATCAAATGGTCAGCGTGTGTGGGCTGGACACTGATTAGTTTTGCTAGGGGCTATTCTAGGAATCTGACTCCTGTGGTTTCCCTGGAACTCAAGGTGGAGGCAGGGTCTGCTAATCAGGGTCCAGTCCCACCCGGGGTGGTGACCGTGTCTGCTAATCTGGGTCGGCCTTTTGGCTACTCTGTTTCTTGGAACCCGGGGCAGAGTCCAGGGTGACTCGTTTTCCTGGAACTCGGGGCCCAGAACTACTCTAAGATGGATAACCAAAATGGAGTGGCCTTAGCCTTAACAGCACTATACTTTCACAACATGGCAATTCTCGAACACAGCAAACAGGGTTCACAGCAATCACAGCAAATGGGTCAGGAGTCTAGTGCATTCCTAAGTCTCTAACTCAATGCCTAACAAGATTTAACATACAGCAACTTAGTCTAATACATAGCAAACGAAACAGGCCTCACAGCACCCCAAGAAAAGTTTCACAGTGTTCACAGCAAACAGCAATCAAAACAGAATTCTCAGCAATGATAACCCTTAACAAGGTTCACAGTAAGCCGAAGTCTGGGGCACACTACCTCTAACACAGTACCCCTCTATGTTTAGCAGAAGAGAGAACTGGCTTCAAACTAATGCAGGGCTGTCACTTAGGACAAGAAACTGAAAAACGCTCTCTTCAGAAAGGACTCTTGAGTACGTTACTCTGAAGTAACAGTTGTGACAAGAACCCTGTTTCTATATGAGAGTAAAGATGTGTCCCGATGATTCAGGATGGCAGGAGTTCTGCAGACCTGGATTGAAGGAAAATATGGAAAAGGAAGTGCCCAGCTTCTGCTGCCAGCAATCTGGCCTGAAGAAGAAAAAGAACACTGATGGCTTAGGCAACGGCGCCATCTAGTGTCTCTGTGCAGGAGCCTTGTCAGCAGCAGATCTGCCTTCTTTCAGAAGGACCCGGAGAGCCCTGGGAATTGGTCTGCATTTCTGACTTTTCCCATCCTGAAGTGGAGTAGGCAGTGACAGTGCTGTATCTGCTGGCTTCCCTCAGCTGTGGCGCCAAAGTGTGGAGAGGGGAAGTGGTTCCCTCTTAGTGTCTAGGGCTTTTGTGTGCTGACCAGCTTCTGGAGCCTACTGCTCCAGTGTGAACTGTCTGCTTTTCAGAAGGAACACACCTCAAACAGGCAGAGCAAGGAGATGAGCTGCTTCCACTCCAGCCACCCGCCCCCCCTCCACCCCTTGCTTCCGACAGCCAAGCACCAAGCTCAGGAATAGGAGGCTATTCTCCTTTGGGATACCTGATGCTCATGGCTGTTACTGAGCAAGAGACCCAGCTCCCACTGGACGCCCATCCCCGGATGCCTGCTCGGTGAATGCCAGCTCCATGGCACCTAAGGGTGAATGAAGAGGCAGTCAGAAGCACAGGAATGACTTCAGCCAGGACCAAAGGGCGTTCAATATTTCCATGCAATGGGAATGTGATCCATGTGCAATGGAGATGTTTCTCTCAATTCCCCTAGGTCCAGCAAGGAAGCCAGCTCCCCGCTAATACGTCTGGCCCTGCCTGGCCAAAAACAGCTCTCGACTGGACTCCTTTTGATGTCCTAGTGCTCTGAATGTCCATGTAGTCCTGAAACCAAAAGGCCTAGGCTCCTTTCTCTCCAGCTTTCCCACAGTCTTAAGGCTTGTCCCCTTTGGGCATCTGCAAGCCGGAGATAGCACTCTGAAAGGCTGAATTTGTATGGACCCCATGACGGTCCTTGATGGATGATAAACCTGTGCTATGAAACTGGATCCACCGAGGCCCAGAGTTCTTCATGTTGAATTGAACTTGACTAGCACAATGTATTCACAAGCAGGCCAGCTCAGGGATCACAGGGACATTTGGGGGCTTTTGCTACAGGAGTGTTCCAAAGGATGCTCTGTGGAGCCCTGTGAGCCAGAGGCCCACATCCTTCCTTAAGAAATAGAGGGGAATGTTGACTTCTGGTGTGTTTCTGTCCATCATATTCATCGAGAGGGGCAGCAGAGGTTCCGAGATGCAAAGAGGGTCCTTCCATGTAATGGTCTAGAGGTGGGAACGATGCCTTGGTGCAGAATATATTCTAAAGGCTTTCAGTGCACTGATCAGGTCATGGAGCATGCTGCACATGCACAGACTGTCTGTTCTTCCGATTGAGGGTAGCTCCAGCCGTTAGGGCAGGGTCCATGTGACTACTCATTGCCACGGTACTGTGGCCTTCCCAGCACCAAGGGCTCATGGACAGGGGGTCAGCTGTCCTCTGGGATATCAGACTCTGCGAGCCCTGCCTTGGCCCAGGAAAGGCTTGGAACTCACCTCCGCTCCAGGGATGTTTGTTGGTGCAGGGAACAGACACAGGGTCTCGCGTGTGAACTGAGACCAAGTTCGGAGAGCAGCAATGGTAGAGAAATGACAATAAGGTGAGTCAAGCCGTGCATTCAAATTGCCATGGGGGAAACAAGGAGACCACGACTCTTCCTTCCCCTTGTCCCACACAGGAGGCGGGATCCACCTCAAAACTCTGGCTTAGCCTCCCCACAAGCATTCTCCCTGGCTGCCTGCACACACCCTGGGTTTGGGGAGGGCCACATCATTCTGAAACAAAATTCAGAGGGGACAAATGCAACACCTCTATCACCATCACAAAAACACCACCAAAGCCCCAGGCTGAGACACTGTCTCAGAAGAGTTTCCATGCAAACTGTCTTTCCTCAAAAGGGCTCAGGGGTGGCAATGCAGGCACACCATTGCCTGCCAGAGTTCTTCATCACACATGACTTGGAGAATGAAGTATGCAGTGCACTCTCCTATCAACCAGCTTGTATTGCGAATAAGAGAGTCCTGTGGGTTAAGGCCAAAAGAGCACTCTGAAGGATTCTACGTGGGAACTCTGTGAGCAGGAAGCGTGCCATCTTTCTTGAGGAGGCTCAATTTCTGGCTTGGTCTCTCCCTGCCACTTTTCCCATCAGTCGAGGGAGCCAGCAGTGCTGGAGCTGGAGCTACTAGCTTTGGAGGGCTCTTGCTCAGGAATCTGTAACAAGCGCTTGCTTCCCTAATTCCTGGCAAAGGCTCTTCCAATGCCGACGCCCTCCTCATGCCTACTGCCCATGGGCAATCTGGCTGCATTCCAGAATGAAGGAAAGCAATCATCCAGGTCAGGGAACCAATCAGGGTCCCCCACACGCTCCAGGCGAAGCACCAGGCACACAGGGACATCTTTCTTGGGTCATCTTTCCTCTGGTAGAGCAGAGCCTGAACACCCTCACTGAACCAGGAGCAGAGGGGGATTTTGCAGCCTACCCAGCGATGCCAGCTGCGTGAGTGATGGCTCCAGGGGTCCTAAGAGAGACAAACATAAATGGTCAGAAATACAGAAAGGGGAAAGATATGGGCACGAGATGGGCTAAAGCTCGACATTTCCAGTGGGAATGGGATCCACTTGGAACGAAGATGCCTGGCTTCATTTGCCCTCGGCCCAGAAGGAGACCAGCTCCCTGCCCAAATCTCTGCCCGGTTACACCCCAAACAACCTCCGCTGGTTGCCTTCCAATGCCCTGGGCATCTGAATGGCCACGTAATTTTGAAACCCAGTGAGTTAATGAAGAAGGAGCCCTGTGGCCAAACCTCTCCCAGAACACAAGGACTGGACCAGACCCCCAGGTGGAAGGCAGATGATAGGACTCTTGAGACACTGACCGAGATGGATGGGAGAAAGAACCTTGTTATGCAAGAGATCAAAGATGTGTCAAGATGGATAAGGAGGGCTGGAGTCCTAGAGACCTTGGAGGAAGTGAAATATGGAGAAGGGAGGCCCAGCACCAGCTGCTGGCAATCTGGCCCTTAGAAGAGGACACCTCCTTCCTGGATTTCAAACACTACTAACACAGTGAACCAAGGCGTCAGATGAATGAAGCATTGCCCACCGTGTTCTTTGACAAAACGAGTATATGGTACTTCCCTCCAAGATCCGGGCACACGTTTTCAAACACATTCATTTTAGCGAAACAAGATGTTACTTGAATGATGCAATCTCCACAATGTTGATGAACAGAGTTGAGAATATGGCATTTCCCTTAGTCCTTGCAGGGGATTTAAAAACTCTTCACCTAGTGACACATGAGGGTAGTCAAATGATGATCACAGTGTGGTTTCACAGAGTGGAGTGTATGACACGTTGTTCCTAGTTCTGTGCATGGGATTCAACAAACTACTAACTTACTGAAACAAGGTATCAGTTGAATGATGCATTCCCCTGAGTGTTTTCTCATAGAGTTGAATGTATGGCACTTTGCTCCTAGCTCTGCTCATGGAATTCAACACACTACTAACTGACTGAAACGAGATGTTAATTCAAAGATGTGTTCTGCACAGTGTTGTTTCACGATTTCAGTGTATTGACGCTCGCTTCTAGTACTGGGCCTGGGATCCAATACACCACTAACTTACTGAAACAAGGTGTCAGTTGAATGATGCATTCCCCACAGTGTTATTTCACAGAGTTGAGTGTATGGCACTTTGGTCCTAGTTCTGCGCGTGGTATTCAAAACACTCCTCACTTACTGAGCCAAGATGTTAGTGAATCATGCATTCCCCACAGTGTTGTTTTGCAGAGTTGAGTGCATTTCACTTCGCTCCTAGTTCTTTGGAAAGGATTCAACACACTAGTAACTTAATGAAGGAAGATGGTACTTGAATGATGCATTCCCTACAGTCTTGATTCACAGATTTGAGTGCACGGCACTTAGCTCCTTGTTCGGCGCATGGGATTCAATACACTACTAACTTACTGAAACCAGATGTTAGTTGAGTGATACTTTCCCATCACTCTTGTTTCACAGAGTTGAGTGTATGGCACTTCGCTCCTAGTTCTGTGCCTGGAATTGAACTTACTGAAAGAAGATGTTGATTGAATGATGCATACCCCGCAGTGTTGGTTACCGGAATTGAGTGCATTGCAGTTAGCTTGTATTTCTGCGCATGAGATTGATTCAACACTTCGGACCTACTGAAACGAGATGCTTGTTCAATAATGTGTTCCGAACATTGTTGTTTCACTAAGTTCAGTGTATTGCACTATGCTCCTAGTGCTGGGCATGGGATGCATGGGATTCAATAAACCTCACACTGAAACAAGATGTCAGTTGATTGATGCATTCCCAACAGTGTTGTTTGACACAATTGAGTGCATTGCACTCCGCTCCTAGTTCTGCGAATGGGATTCAAACCACTCCTCACTTCCTGAACCAAGATGTTAGTTGAATGACACATTCCTCACAGTGTTGTTTCATAGAGTTGAGTGTGTGGCAGACCATCACTCCTAGTTCTGCGCTATGGATTTCAAACACTGCTCACTTACTGAAACAAAATGTTAGTGAAAGGAGGCATTCCCCACAGTGCTTTTTCAGTGTAGAGGGTGTTGGACCTCGCAACTATTGCTGCGCAATGGATTCCATCCACCGCTCATTTCCTGAAACAAGATGTTAGTTAACATTCCCCACAGCGTTGTATCCCAGAGTTGAGTGAATGGTGCTTGGCTTCGGGTTCTGCGCATGGGATGCCACACCCTGAACTTACTGAAAAAAGATGTTAATTGAAGGAGGCATTCCCCACAGTGTTGTTTTACAGAGTTGAGCGTATGGCACTTTGCTCCTATTTCTGTGAATGTTACTCAACAAATTCCTACTTTATTGAAACAGGACGTTAGTTGAATGAGACATTCCCCTCGGTTTTGCTTCAGAGTTGAGAGTATGGCACTTCGCTGCTAGTTCTGCACATTCACTTCCACACACTGCTAACATGCTGAAACAAGGTGTTAGTTGATTGAGGCACTCCGCACAGTGTTATTTTACAGAGTTGAGGGTATGGCACTTCGCTCCAAGATCTCGATTTGGATTCCACATACTGCTAACTTGCTGAAACAAGATGTTGGTTGAAGGAGGCCTTCCGCACACTGTTGTTTCAAAGAGTTAAGTGAATTGCACTTCGCTCCTTCTGTCCATTGGAATCCATACACTGCTGACTTACTGAAACAAGATGTTAGTGAAAGGAGGTATTCCCCACAATATTGTTTCAAAGAGTTGAGTGTATGGCACCTCGCTGCTGGTTCTGCACGTTTGATATCCCACACTACTAACTTGCTGAAACAGGATGTTCGGTGAAGTTTGTTTTCTCCACAGTATTCCATCCCAGAGTTGGGTATATTGCACTTCGCTTCTAGTTCTGCGCATTGGATTCCATACGCTGCTCACTCACTGAAACGAGAAGTTAGTTGAATGAGACATTCCCTACAGTGTTCTTTCACAGAGTGGAGAATACGGCATTCATTGCTAGTTCTGCGCTTTGGATTCCATACACTGCTCAGCTACGGTAACAAGATGTTAGCTGAAAGAGGCATTCTCCACCGTGTATTTTCACAGAGTTCAGTATATGGCACTTCACTGCTAGTTCTACCCATTCCATTCCACACACTGCTGACTTACTGAAACAAGATGTTGGTTGAAAGACACATACCCCACAGTGTTTTTTCAGAGTTGAGTGTATGGCACTTCGCTCCAAGACCTGCGTGTTGGATCTACTCATTGTTAACTTACTGAAACAGAACGTTAGTCGGATGAAGCATTCTCCACAGTGATGTTTCATAGAATTGAGTGTATTGCACTTCGCTGGTAGGTCTGCGCATTCACTTTCACACATTGGTAACTTACTGAAACAAGCGCTTAGTTCAATGAGGCGTTCCTCACAGT
Organism: Paguma larvata; assembly: GCA_030068075.1. Classification (NCBI taxonomy): domain Eukaryota; kingdom Metazoa; phylum Chordata; class Mammalia; order Carnivora; family Viverridae; genus Paguma; species Paguma larvata. The sequence goes on along the minus strand of JAINVK010000946.1, from coordinate 8,589 downwards.
GTTGTTTCACAGAGTAGAGTGAATGGCATCTCGCTGCTAGTTCTGCGCATTCAGTTTCACACACTGATAACTTACTGAAACAAGTTATTAGTTGCTTGAGGCATTGCCCCACAGTGTTGTTTCACAGAGATGAGTGCACAGCACTTTCCTCCTAGTTCTGCTCACGGGAATCCACACCCTCTTAACTTACAGAAACAAGATGTTAGTTGAATTAGGTATTCCCCACTTGTTGTTTCACAGTGTTGTGGAGTGTATGGCACTTTGTTGCTAGTTCTGCGCACTCAGTTCCTCACACTGCTAACTTGCTGAAACAAGATGTTAGTTGATTGAGGCATTCCCCACAGTGCTGATTCACAGAACGAGTCTATTGGACTTCGCTGCTAGTCTGCGCATTCAATTTCATACAATGCTAACTTACTGAAACAAGAGGATAGTTGAAAGAGGCATTCCCCACCGTGTTGATTCACAGAGTTGAGTTCATAGCACTTCACTGCTAGTTCTGTGTATGGGAATCCACACCCTCTTAACTTAATGAAACAAGATGTTTATTCAATGAGGCATTCCCGACAGTGTTGCTTCACAGATTGGAGCATATGGCACTTCGCGGCTAGTTCTGTGCATTCAGGTCCTCACACTGCTAACTTACCGAAACTAGATGTTCGAAAGAGGCATTTTCCACAGTGTTGTTTCACAGAGTTGAGTGTGTGGCACTTCGCTGCGAGGTCTGCGCAATCAGTTTCTCACAATGCTAATTTATGGAAACAAGAGGTTGGGTCAATGAGGCAATCCCCACAGTGTTGTTTCACAGAGTGAAGCTTATGACGACAATTCGCTGCTAGTTCTGCCATTCAATTTCACACACTGGTAACTTACTGAAACAAGATATTAGGGGAAGGAGGCATTCCCCACAGTGCTGTTTCACAGAGATGATTGCACAGTACTTTGCTCCTAGTTCTGATCATGGGAATCCACACACTCTAAACTTACAGAAACAAGATGTTAGTTGAATTAGGCTTCCCCACAGCGTTGTTTCAAGGCCTGGAGCATATGGCACCTCGCTGCTAGTTCTGCCCATTCATTTCCTCACACTGCTAACTTACTGACACAAGATGTTAGATGAAAGAGGCATTCCCCACAGTGTTGTTTCACAGAGTTGACTGTATGGCACATCACTGCGAGGTCTGCGCATTCAGTTTCACACAATGCTAACTTACTGAAACACGATATTAGTTGAAGGAGCCATTTGCTACAGTGTTGTTTCACAGAGACGAGTGCATAGCACTTTGCTCCTAGTTCTGCTCACGGCAATCCACAACCACTTAATTTACAGAACAAAGATGTTAGTTGAAAGAGGCATTCCCCACCATGTTGTTTCACAGCCTGGAGCGAATGACACTTTGCTACTTCTTCTGCGCGTTCAGTTCCTCACACTGCTAACTAACTGAAACTACATGTTACGTGAAAGAGGCATTTTGCACAGGGTTGCTTCAAGAGTTGAGTGTGTGGCACTTCTCTGGGAGGTCTGCGCTCTGAGAAACAACACAGTTGGGAATGCCCCATTCAACTAACCGCTCATTTCAGTAAGTTAGCATGGTGTGAAACTGAATGTGCACACATAGCAGCGAAGTGGCATATACTCAACTCTGTGAAACAACGGAGTATGAAAGGCCTCCCGCAACTAACAGCTTGTTTCAGCAAGTAAGCAGTGTGTGACATAAAATGCGCAGAACAGGCAGCGAGGAGGCATGCACTCAACTCGGTGAAACAACACGGTGGGGAATGCCTCATTGAACTAAACTCTTGTTTCAGTAGGTTAGCATTGTGTGATACAGAATGCACAGACCTAGTAGTGAAGTCTCATACACTCAACTCTGTGAAACAATGCAGTGCGGAAGGCCTCCTGCAACTAACAGGTTGTTTCAGCAAGTTAGCAGTGTGTGATATAGAATGCGCAGAACAGGCAGCAAAGTACCATGCACTCAACTCTCTAAGTAACACTGTGGGTAGTGCCTCTTAAAAGTTACATCTTGTGTCAGTAAGTTAACAGTGAGGAACTGAATGCGCAGAACTAGCAGCAACGTGCCATAGACTCAACTCTGTGAAACAGCACAGTGCGGAATGCCTCCTGCAACGAACAGCTTCTTTCAGCAAGTAAGCGGTGTGTGATATAGAAAGAGCAGAACAGGTAGCGAGGTGGCATGCACTCAACTCTCTGCAATAACACTGTGGGGAACTCCTCCTTCAAGTTACATCTTGTTTCAGTAAGTTAGCAGTGTGAGGAACTGAATGCGCAGAGCCATACACTCCACTCGGTGAAATAAAACTATGGCGAGTGCCTCACTGAAGTAAACACTTGTTTCAGTAAGGTAGCAGTAGACGAACCCAATTCGTAGAACAAGCAGCAAAGTGTTGTACACTCAATTCTGAGAAACAACACTGTGTGGAAGGCCTCATTCCTCTACTCCATGTTTCAGTAAGTTAACAGCGCATGGAATCCAACGCACAGATTTTAGACCTAAGTGCCATACACACAACTCTGTGAAACAACACTGTGGGAAACTCTGTGAAAGAACGCAGTGCTGATGGCCGCCTACAACAACCAGCTTGTTTCAGCAAGTGTGATATAGAATCATGAGAGGTGACATGCCTCATCTCTGTGAAATAACCCTGTGGGGATTGCCTCTTTCAGTAACATCTTGTATCGTAAGGTAGCAGTGCGAGAAGCTAAAGCGCAGATCAGGAAGCAAAGTGCCATACACTCCGGTCTGTGAAACAACACTGTGGCGAGTGCCTCTCTGAAGTAACCTCTTGCTTCGTAAGGTAGCAGTGTTCGGAATCCAATTCGCAGAACTAGCAGCAAGTGTCGTGTACTCATTTCTGTGAAACAACACTGAGTGGAAGGACTCATTCCTCGAACCTGTTTCAGTACGTTAGCAGCGTATGGAATCCAATTGCACAATGTTGGAGCGATGTGCTATATACACACTCTGTGAAACAAACTGTGGCGAGTGCCTCGTTGAACTACCTCTTGTTTCATTAGGTAGCACGGTTAGGAACAGAATGCACAGAAAGAGCACGTGCTATACTCCACTCTGTGAACAACTGTGGCGAGTGCCTCTGAACTAACCTCTTGTTTCATAGGTAGCAGGTTACTAATGAATGCAGAACTGCAGCAAAGTGTCTACTCCTTCTGTGAAACAACACTGAGTGAGTGCCTCATGTCTAACCTGTTTCAGTAGGTTAGCAGGTTATGAATCCAATGCACAAAGAGCGATAAGCTTTACTCTGTGAAACAACAGTGGCGAGTGCCTCATTGAACTAACCTCTTGTTTCATTTAGGTAGCACGGTTAAACTGAATGCACAGAAAAGAAGCCATGCATATACTCCACTCTGTGAAACAACACAGTGGCGAGTGCCTCACTGAACTAACCTCTTGTTTCATTTAGGTAGCACGGTTAAAAACTGAATGCGCAGAACTAGCAGCAAAGAGCCATACGCTTTACTCTGTGAAAAACACAGTGGCGAGTGCCTCATGAACTAACCTCTTGTTTCATTAGTAGCACGGTTAAAACTGAATGCGCAGAACAGCAGCAAAGCTACATACTCCACTCTGTGAAAACACTGTGGCGAGTGCCTCACTGAACTAACCTCTTGTTTCATTTAGGTAGCACGGTTAAAAACTGAATGCGAGAACAGCAAAGAGCCATAGCTTTACTCTGTGAAACAACACAGTGGCGAGTGCCTCATGAACTAACCTCTGTTTCATTTAGGTAGCACGGTTAAACTGAATGCGCAGAACGCAGCAAAGTGCTACACTCCACTCTGTGAACAACACGTGGCGAGTGCCTCACTGAACTAACCTCTTGTTTCATTAGGTAGCACGGTTAAAACCTGAATGCAGAACTAGCAGCAAAGAGCCATACGCTTTACTCTGTGAAACAACACTGGCGAGTGCCTCACTGAACTAACCTCTTGTTTCATTTAGGTAGCACGGTTAAAAACTGAATGCGCAGAACTAGCAGCAAAGAGCCATACGCTTTACTCTGTGAAACAACACAGTGGCGAGTGCCTCATGAACTAACCTCTTGTTTCATTTAGGTAGCACGGTTAAAACTGAATGCGCAGAAGCAGCAAAGAGCCATACTTTCCTCTGTGAAACAACACTGTGGCGAGTGCCTCATGAACTAACCTCTTGTTTCATTAGGTAGCACGGTTAAAACTGAATGCGCACAACTAGCAGCAAAGAGCCATACTCTTTACTCTGTGAAACAACACAGTGGCGAGTGCCTCATGAACTAACCTCTTGTTTCATTTAGGTAGCACGGTTAAAACTGAATGCGCAGAACTAGCAGCAAAGAGCCATACTTTACTCTGTGAAACAACACTGTGGCGAGTGCCTCACTGAACTAACCTCTTGTTTCATTTAGGTAGCACGGTTAAAACTGAATGCGAGAACAGCAGCAAAGTGCTACATATCCACTCTGTGAACAACACAGTGGCGAGTGCCTCATTGAACTAACCTCTTGTTTCATTAGGTAGCACGGTTAAAACTGAATGCGCAGAACAGCAGCAAAGAGCCATAGCTTTACTCTGTGAAACAACACAGTGGCGAGTGCCTCACTGAACTAACCTCTTGTTTCATTTAGGTAGCACGTTAAACTGAATGCGCAGAACAGCAGCAAAGTGATATACACTCCACTCTGTGAAACAACACTGTGGCGAGTGCCTCATTGAACTAACCTCTTGTTTCATTTAGGTAGCACGGTTAAAAATGCGCAGAACAGCAGCAAAGTCTACACTCCACTCTGTGAACAACACTGTGGCGAGTGCCTCATGAACTAACCTCTTGTTTCATTTAGGTAGCACGGTTAAACTGAATGCGCAGAACTAGCAGCAAAGAGCCTACTTTACTCTGTGAAACAACACTTGGCGAGTGCCTCACTGAACTAACCTCTTGTTTCATTTAGGTAGCACTTAAAACTGAATGCGCAGAACTAGCAGCAAAGAGCCATACTTCTCTGTGAAACAACACTGTGGCGAGTGCCTCATGAACTAACCTCTTGTTTCATTTAGGTAGCACGGTTAAAACTGAATGCGCAGAACAGCAGCAAGAGCCATACTTTCTGTGAAACAACACTGTGGCGAGTGCCTCACTGAACTAACCTCTTGTTTCATTTAGGTAGCACGGTTAAAACTGAATGCGCAGAACTAGCAGCAAAGAGCCATACGCTTTACTCTGTGAAACAACACAGTGGCGAGTGCCTCACTGAACTAACCTCTTGTTTCATTTAGGTAGCACGTTAAAAACTGAATGCGCAGAAGCAGCAAAGAGCTATACACTCCACTCTGTGAAACAACACAGTGGCGAGTGCCTCACTGAACTAACCTCTTGTTTCATTTAGGTAGCACGGTTAAAACTGAATGCAGAACTAGCAGCAAAGCCTACGCTTTACTCTGTGAAACAACACAGTGGCGAGTGCCTCATGAACTAACCTCTTGTTTCATTTAGGTAGCACGGTTAAAAACTGAATGCGCAGAACAGCAGCAAAGGTACCTTTACTCTGTGAAACAACACAGTGGCGAGTGCCTCATGAACTAACCTCTTGTTTCATTAGGTAGCACGGTTAAAACTGAATGCGCAGAACAGCAGCAAAGCCTACTTTACTCTGTGAAACAACACTGGCGAGTGCCTCACTGAACTAACCTCTTGTTTCATTTAGGTAGCACGGTTAAAAACTGAATGCGCAGAACTAGCAGCAAAGAGCTACGCTTTACTCTGTGAAACAACACAGTGGCGAGTGCCTCACTGAACTAACCTCTTGTTTCATTAGGTAGCACGGTTAAAACTGAATGCGCAGAACAGCAGCAAAGGCTACGCTTACTCTGTGAAACAACACAGTGGCGAGTGCCTCATGAACTAACCTCTTGTTTCATTTAGGTAGCACGGTTAAAACTGAATGCGCAGAACAGCAGCAAAGAGCCATACGCTTTCCTGAAAAACACAGTGGCGAGTGCCTCACTGAACTAACCTCTTGTTTCATTAGGTAGCACGGTTAAAACTGAATGCGCAGAACTAGCAGCAAAGAGCTATACACTCCACTCTGTGAAACAACACTGTGGCGAGTGCCTCATGAACTAACCTCTTGTTTCATTAGGTAGCACGGTTAAAAACTGAATGCGCAGAACTAGCAGCAAAGAGCCATACGCTTCTCTGTGAAAAACACAGTGGCGAGTGCCTCACTGAACTAACCTCTTGTTTCATTTAGGTAGCACGGTTAAAACTGAATGCGCAGAACAGCAGCAAAGAGCTATACTCCACTCTGTGAAACAACACTGTGGCGAGTGCCTCATGAACTAACCTCTTGTTTCATTAGGTAGCACGGTTAAAAACTGAATGCGCAGAACTAGCAGCAAAGAGCATACTCCACTCTGTGAACAACACGTGGCGAGTGCCTCACTGAACTAACCTCTTGTTTCATTTAGGTAGCACGGTTAAAACTGAATGCGCAGAACTAGCAGCAAAGAGCCATACTTTACTCTGTGAAACAACACAGTGGCGAGTGCCTCACTGAACTAACCTCTTGTTTCATTAGGTAGCACGGTTAAAACTGAATGCGCAGAACAGCAGCAAAGAGCCTACTTTACTCTGTGAAACAACACTGGCGAGTGCCTCACTGAACTAACCTCTTGTTTCATTTAGGTAGCACGGTTAAAAACTGAATGCGCAGAACAGCAGCAAAGAGCTACTTTACTCTGTGAAACAACACAGTGGCGAGTGCCTCATGAACTAACCTCTTGTTTCATTTAGGTAGCACGGTTAAAAATGCGCAGAACTAGCAGCAAAGAGCATACACTTTTCTGTGAAACACAGTGGCGAGTGCCTCACTGAACTAACCTCTTGTTTCATTTAGGTAGCACGGTTAAAACTGAATGCGCAGAACAGCAGCAAAGAGCCATACGCTTTACTCTGTGAACCACACTGGCGAGTGCCTCACTGAACTAACCTCTTGTTCTTAGGTAGCACGGTTAAAACTGAATGCGCAGAACAGCAGCAAAGAGCATACGCTTTCTCTGTGAAAACACAGTGGCGAGTGCCTCACTGAACTAACCTCTTGTTTCATTTAGGTAGCACGGTTAAAACTGAATGCGCAGAACAGCAGCAAAGAGCTATACACCTCTGTGAAACAACACAGTGGCGAGTGCCTCATGAACTAACCTCTTGTTTCATTAGGTAGCACGGTTAAAAACTGAATGCAGAACAGCAGCAAAGAGCCATACGCTTTACTCTGTGAAAAACACAGTGGCGAGTGCCTCACTGAACTAACCTCTTGTTTCATTTAGGTAGCACGGTTAAAACTGAATGCGCAGAACTAGCAGCAAAGAGCCATACTTTACTCTGTGAAACAACACTGTGGCGAGTGCCTCACTGAACTAACCTCTTGTTTCATTTAGGTAGCACGGTTAAAAACTGAATGCGCAGAACAGCAGCAAAGAGCATACTCCACTCTGTGAAACAACACAGTGGCGAGTGCCTCATGAACTAACCTCTTGTTTCAAGGTAGCACGGTTAAAAACTGAATGCGCAGAACAGCAGCAAAGAGCCATACTTTACTCTGTGAAACAACACTGTGGCGAGTGCCTCACTGAACTAACCTCTTGTTTCATTTAGGTAGCACGGTTAAAATGAATGCGCAGAACTAGCAGCAAAGGTATTACACTCTCTCTGTGAAACAACACAGTGGCGAGTGCCTCATGAACTAACCTCTTGTTTCATTTAGGTAGCACGGTTAAAAACTGAATGCGCAGAACAGCAGCAAAGAGCCATATTTCTCTGTGAAACAACACAGTGGCGAGTGCCTCACTGAACTAACCTCTTGTTTCATTAGGTAGCACGGTTAAAACTGAATGCGCAGAACAGCAGCAAAGAGCCATACTCTTACTCTGTGAAAAACACTGTGGCGAGTGCCTCACTGAACTAACCTCTTGTTTCATTAGGTAGCACGGTTAAAAACTGAATGCGCAGAACAGCAGCAAAGAGCCTACCTTCTCTGTGAAACAACACAGTGGCGAGTGCCTCATGAACTAACCTCTTGTTTCATTTAGGTAGCACGTTAAATGAATGCGCAGAACAGGCAGCAAAGTGCTATACACTCCACTCTGTGAACAACACAGTGGCGAGTGCCTCACTGAACTAACCTCTTGTTTCATTAGGTAGCACGGTTAAAAACTGAATGCGCAGAAAGCAGCAAAGAGCCATACGCTTTACTCTGTGAAACAACACAGTGGCGAGTGCCTCACTGAACTAACCTCGTTTCATTTAGGTAGCACGGTTAAAAACTGAATGCGCAGAACAGCAGCAAAGAGCCATACGCTTTACTCTGTGAAACAACACAGTGGCGAGTGCCTCACTGAACTAACCTCTTGTTTCATTAGGTAGCACGGTTAAAACTGAATGCGCAGAACTAGCAGCAAAGAGCCATACGCTTTACTCTGTGAACAACACAGTGGCGAGTGCCTCATGAACTAACCTCTTGTTTCATTAGGTAGCACGGTTAAAAACTGAATGCGCAGAACTAGCAGCAAAGAGC
>JAINVK010000947.1:0-22323 GCA_030068075.1 Paguma larvata | reverse complement strand
CTTGTTTCATTTAGGTAGCACGGTAAAACCTGAATGCGCAGAACCAGCAGCAAGCTACTCTCCACTCTGTGAAGGAACACTTACTTTGGCGAGTGCCTCACAGAACTAACCTCTTGTTCACTTAGTTAGCACGGTTAAGAACTGAGTGCGCAGAACAGGCAGCAAATAGCTACATACTCCACTCTGTGAAGGAACCTTTGGCGTGTGCCTCACTGAACTAACCTCTTGTTTCACTAGGAAGCACGGTTAAAAACGGAATGCGCAGAACTAGCAGCAAAGAGCCTACCCTTTACTCTGTGAAACAACAACAGTGGCGAGTGCCTCACTGAACTAACGTCTTGTTTCACTTAGTAGCTCGCTTAAAAACTGATGCGCAGAACTAGCAGCAAAGAGCCGTACCCTTTACTCTGATGAACAACACACAGTGGCGAGTGCCTCACTGAACTAACGTCTTGTTTCATTTGGTAGCACGGTTAAAACCTGAATTCCCGCAGAACATAGCAGCAAAGAGCCATACGCTTTACTCTGTGAAACAACACAGTGGGAGTGCCTTAATGAAATAACCTCTTGTTTTCACTTAGGTAGCACGGTTAAAAAATTGAAGCGCAGAACTAGCAGCAAAGAGACATATGCTTTACTCTGTGAACTAAAACAGTGTCGAGTGCCTCATTGAACTAACCTCTTATGTTCATTTAGGTAGCAGGTTTAAGAACTGAATGCGCAAACAGGGGAGCAACGTTGCTATACACTCCACTCTGTGAACAAACACTGCGGCGAGTGCCTCACTGAACTAACCTCTGTTTCAATAAGTATCAATGCAAGGAACTGAATGCGCAGAACGGGCAGCATGGTGCTATACACTCCACTCTCTGAACAAACACTGTGGCGAGTGCCTCACTGAACTAACCTCTTGTTTCAATAAGGTAGCACGGTTAAAACCTGAATGCGCTGAACTAGCAGCAAATAAGCCATACGCTTACTCTGTGAAACAACACTGTGGCGAGTGCCTCACTGAAGTAACTCTCTTGTTTCATTTGGGAGCATTGCTAGGAACGGAATTCGCAATCAAGCAGCAAGGTGCTATACACTCCACTCTCTGAATCAACAGAGTGGCGAGTGCCTCACTGAACTAACCTCTTGTTTCACTTAGGTAAGCTCGGTTTAAAACAGAAGCGCAGAACTAGCAGCAAAGAGCCATACGCTTTACTCTGTGAAACAACACTGTGGCGAGTGCCTCACTGAACTAACCTCTTGTTTCATTTAGGTAGCAATGCTAGTAACTGAATGCGCAGAACGGGCAGCAAGGTGCTATACACTACACTCTGTGAACCAACACAGTGGCGAGTGGCTCACTGAACTAACGTCTTGTTTCATTTGGTAGCACAGTTAAAACCTGAATTCGCAGAACTAGCAGCAAAGAGCCATACGCTTTACTCTGTGAACCAACACAGTGGCGAGTGCCTCAATGAACTAACCTCTTGTTTCACTTAGGTAGCACCGTTAAAAATTGAAGGCGCAGAACTAGAAGCAAAGAGACATATGCTTTACTCTGTGAACTAAAACAGTGTCGAGTGCCTCATTGAACTAACCTCTTGATTCATTTAGGTAGCAGGGTTAAGAACTGAATGCGCAGAACAGGGAGCAACGTGCTATACACTCCACTCTGTGAAGTAACACTGTCGCGAGTGCCTCACTGAACTAACCTCTTGTTTCATTAGGTACTGAATGTGCAGAACGGGCAGCATGGTGCTATACACTCCACTCTCTGAACCAACACTGTGGCGAGTGCCTCACTGAACTAACCTCTTGTTTCATTAGGTAGCAATGTTAGGAACTGAATTCGCAGAACAAGCAGCAAGGTGCTATACACTCCACTCTCTGAATCAACACAGTGGCGAGTGCCTCACTGAACTAACCTCTTGTTTCACTTAGGTAGCTCCGTTTAAAAGAGAAAGCGCAGAACTACCAGCAAGGAGCCATAGGCTTTACTCTGTGAAACAACACGTGGCGAGTGCCTCACTGAACTAAACTCTTGTTTCTTTTAGGTAGAACTGTTAAGAACTGAATTCGCAGAAGAGGCAGCAAGGTGGTATACACTCCACTCTGTGAACCAACACTGTGGCGAATGCCTCACTGAAGTAACCTCTTGTTTCATTTAGGTAGCACGGTTAAAACCTGAATGCGCAGTACTCGCAGCAAAGAGCCATATGGTTTACTCTGTGAAACAGCACAGTGGCGAGTGCCTCATTGAACTTACCTCTAGTTTCTTTTAGTTAGCACGGTTAAGAACTGAGTGCGCAGAACAGGCAGCAAATAGCTACATACTCCACTCTGTGAAGGAACACTTTGGCGTGTGCCTCACTGAACTAACCTCTTGTTTCACTTAGGAAGCACGGTTAAAAACGGAATGCGCAGAACTAGCAGCAAAGAGCCGTACCCTTTACTCTGTGAAACAACACAGTGGCGGGTGCCTCACTGAACTAACGTCTTGTTTCACTTAGGTAGCTCGCTTAAAAACTGATGCGCAGAACTAGCAGCAAAGAGCCGTACCCTTTACTCTGTGAAACAACACAGTGGCGAGGGCCTCACTGAACTAACGTCTTGTTTCATTTGGTAGCACGGTTAAAACCTGAATTCGCAGAACTAGCAGCAAAGAGCCATACGCTTTACTCTGTGAAACAACACAGTGGCGAGTGCCTTAATGAAATAACCTCTTGTTTCACTTAGGTAGCACGGTTAGAAATTGAAGGCGCAGAACTAGCAGCAAAGAGACATATGCTTTACTCTGTGAACTAAAACAGTGTCGAGTGCCTCATTGAACTAACCTCTTGTTTCATTTAGGTAGCAGGGTTAAGAACTGAATGCGCAGAACAGGGAGCAACGTGCTATACACTCCACTCTGTGAAGCAACACTGCGGCGAGTGCCTCACTGAACTAACCTCTTGTTTCAAAAAGTATCAATGCTAGGAACTGAATGCGCAGAACGGGCAGCATGGTGCTATACACTCCACTCTCTGAACCAACACTGTGGCGAGTGCCTCACTGAACTAACCTCTTGTTTCAATAAGGTAGCACGGTTAAAACCTGAATGCGCAGAACTAGCAGCGAAGAGCCGTAGGCTTTACTCTGTGAAACAACACAGTGGCGAGTGCCTCACTGAACTAACCTCTTGTTTCATTTAGGTAGCAATGCTAGTAACTGAATGCGCAGAACGGGCAGCAAGGTGCTATACACTACACTCTGTGAACCAACACAGTGGCGAGTGGCTCACTGAACTAACGTCTTGTTTCATTTGGTAGCACAGTTAAAACCTGAATTCGCAGAACTAGCAGCAAAGAGCCATACGCTTTACTCTGTGAACCAACACAGTGGCGAGTGCCTCAATGAACTAACCTCTTGTTTCACTTAGGTAGCACCGTTAAAAATTGAAGGCGCAGAACTTGCAGCAAAGAGACATATGCTTTACTCTGTGAACTAAAACAGTGTCGAGTGCCTCATTGAACTAACCTCTTGATTCATTTAGGTAGCAGGGTTAAGAACTGAATGCGCAGAACAGGGAGCAACGTGCTATACACTCCACTCTGTGAAGTAACACTGTCGCGAGTGCCTCACTGAACTAACCTCTTGTTTCATTAGGTACTGAATGTGCAGAACGGGCAGCATGGTGCTATACACTCCACTCTCTGAACCAACACTGTGTCGAGTGCCTCACTGAACTAACCTCTTGTTTCATTAGGTAGCAATGCTAGGAACTGAATTTGCAGAACAAGCAGCAAGGTGCTATACACTCCACTCTCTGAATCAACACAGTGGCGAGTGCCTCACTGAACTAACCTCTTGTTTCACTTAGGTAGCTCCGTTTAAAAGAGAAAGCGCAGAACTACCAGCAAGGAGCCATACGCTTTACTCTGTGAAACAACACGTGGCGAGTGCCTCACTGAACTAAACTCTTGTTTCTTTTAGGTAGAACTGTTAAGAACTGAATTCGCAGAAGAGGCAGCAAGGTGGGATACACTCCACTCTGTGAACCAACACTGTGGCGAATGCCTCACTGAAGTAACCTCTTGTTTCATTTAGGTAGCACGGTTAAAACCTGAATGCGCAGAACTAGCAGCAAAGAGCCATATGGTTTACTCTGTGAAACAGCACAGTGGCGAGTGCCTCATTGAACTAATCTCTAGTTTCTTTTAGTTAGCATGGTTAATAACTGAATGCGCAGAACAGGCAGCAAATAGCTACGTACTCCACTCTGTGAAGGAACACATTGGCGTGTGCCTCACTGAACTAACCTCTTGTTTCACTTAGGAAGCACGGTTAAAAACTGAATGCGCAGAACTAGCAGCAAAGAGCCGTACCCTTTATTCTGTGAAACAACACAGTGGCGAGGGCCTCACTGAACTAACGTCTTGTTTCATTTGGTAGCGCAGTTAAAACCTGAATTCGCAGAACTAGCAGCAAAGAGCCATACGCTTTACTCTGTGAAACAACACAGTGGCGAGTGCCTCAATGAACTAACCTCTTGTTTCACTTAGGTAGCACGGTTAGAAATTGAAGGCGCAGAACTAGCAGCAAAGAGACATATGCTTTACTCTGTGAACTAAAACAGTGTCGAGTGCCTCATTGAACTAACCTCTTGTTTCATTTAGGTAGCAGGGTTAAGAACTGAATGCGCAGAACAGGGAGCAACGTGCTATACACTCCACTCTGTGAAGCAACACTGCGGCGAGGCCTCATTGAACTAACCGCTTGTTTCATTTAGGTAGCAGGGTTCGGAACTGAATGCACAAAACAAGAAGTAGAGAGCCCAACACTCCACTCTGTGAAACAACACTGTGGCGAGTGCCTCATTGAACTAACCTCTTGTTTCATTTAGGTAGCAAAGCTAGGAACTGAATTCGCAGAACAAGCAGCAAGGTGCTATACACTCCACTCTCTGAATCAACACTGTGGCGAGTGCCTCACTGAACTAACCTCTTGTTTCAATAAGGTAGCACGGTTAAAACCTGAATGCGCTGAACTAGCAGCAAAGAGCCATAGGCTTTACTCTGTGAAACAACACTGTGGCGAGTGCCTCACTGAACTAAGCTCTTTTTTCACCTAGATAGCACGGTTAAAAACTGAATGCGCTGAACTAGCAACAAAGATCCATACGCTTTACTCTGTGAAACAACACACTGGTGAGTGCATCAATGAAAAAAACCTCTTGTTTCATTTAGGTAGCACGGTTAAAACCTGAATGCGCTGAACTAGCAGCAAAGAGCCATAAGCTTTACTCTGTGAAACAACACTGTGGCGAGTGCCTCACTGAACTAACCTCTTGTTTCATTTAGGTAGCAATGCTAGGAACTGAATGCGCAGAACAAGCAGCAAGGTGCTATACACTCCAGTCTCTGAATCAACACTGTGGCGAGTGCTTCACTGAACTAACCTCTTGCTTCACTTAGGTAGCTCGGTTAAAAACAGAATGCGCAGAACTAGCAGCAAAGAGCCATACGCTTTACTCTGTGAAACAACACAGTGGCGAGTGCCTCACTGAACTAACCTCTTGTTTCATTTAGGTAGCAATGTTAGGAACTGAATGCGCAGAACGGACAGCATGGTGCTATACACTCCAATGTTTGAACCAACACTGTGGCGAGTGCATCACTGAACTAAACTCTTGTTTCCTTTAGTTAGCACGGTTAAGAACTGAATGCACAGGAGAGGCAGCAAGGTGCTATACACTCCACTCGGTGAACCAACACTGTGGCTAATGCCTCACTGAACTAACCTCTTGTTTCATTTAGGTAGCACGGTTAAAACCTTAATGCGCAGAACCAGCAGCAAATTGCTACTCCACTCTGTGAAGGAACACTTTGGCGAGTGCCTCACTGAACTAACCTCTTGTTTCACTTAGTTAGCACGGTTAAGAACTGAGTGCGCAGAACAGGCAGCAAATAGCTACATACTCCACTCTGTGAAGGAACACTTTGGCGTGTGCCTCACTGAACTAACCTCTTGTTTCACTTAGGAAGCACGGTTAAAAACGGAATGCGCAGAACTAGCAGCAAAGAGCCGTACCCTTTACTCTGTGAAACAACACAGTGGCGAGTGCCTCACTGAACTAACGTCTTGTTTCACTTAGGTAGCTCGCTTAAAAACTGATGCGCAGAACTAGCAGCAAAGAGCCGTACCCTTTACTCTGTGAAACAACACAGTGGCGAGTGCCTCACTGAACTAACGTCTTGTTTCATTTGGTAGCACGGTTAGAAATTGAAGGCGCAGAACTAGCAGCAAAGAGACATATGCTTTACTCTGTGAACTAAAACAGTGTCGAGTGCCTCATTGAACTAACCTCTTGTTTCATTTAGGTAGCAGGGTTAAGAACTGAATGCGCAGAACAGGGAGCAACGTGCTATACACTCCACTCTGTGAAGCAACACTGCGGCGAGTGCCTCACTGAACTAACCTCTTGTTTCAATAAGTATCAATGCTAGGAACTGAATGCGCAGAACGGGCAGCATGGTGCTATACACTCCACTCTCTGAACCAACACTGTGGCGAGTGCCTCACTGAACTAACCTCTTGTTTCAATAAGGTAGCACGGTTAAAACCTGAATGCGCTGAACTAGCAGCAAAGAGCCATACGCTTTACTCTGTGAAACAACACTGTGGCGAGTGCCTCACTGAAGTAACCTCTTGTTTCATTTGGTAGCATTGCTAGGAACTGAATTCGCAGATCAAGCAGCAAGGTGCTATACACTCCACTCTCTGAATCAACAGAGTGGCGAGTGCCTCACTGAACTAACCTCTTGTTTCACTTAGGTAGCTCGGTTTAAAACAGAAAGCGCAGAACTAGCAGCAAAGAGCCATACGCTTTACTCTGTGAAACAACACTGTGGCGAGTGCCTCACTGAACTAACCTCTTGTTTCATTTAGGTAGCAATGCTATTAACTGAATGCGCAGAACGGGCAGCAAGGTGCTATACACTACACTCTGTGAACCAACACAGTGGCGAGTGGCTCACTGAACTAACGTCTTGTTTCATTTGGTAGCACAGTTAAAACCTGAATTCGCAGAACTAGCAGCAAAGAGCCATACGCTTTACTCTGTGAACCAACACAGTGGCGAGTGCCTCAATGAACTAACCTCTTGTTTCACTTAGGTAGCACCGTTAAAAATTGAAGGCGCAGAACTAGAAGCAAAGAGACATATGCTTTACTCTGTGAACTAAAACAGTGTCGAGTGCCTCATTGAACTAACCTCTTGATTCATTTAGGTAGCAGGGTTAAGAACTGAATGCGCAGAACAGGGAGCAACGTGCTATACACTCCACTCTGTGAAGTAACACTGTCGCGAGTGCCTCACTGAACTAACCTCTTGTTTCATTAGGTACTGAATGTGCAGAACGGGCAGCATGGTGCTATACACTCCACTCTCTGAACCAACACTGTGGCGAGTGCCTCACTGAACTAACCTCTTGTTTCATTAGGTAGCAATGTTAGGAACTGAATTCGCAGAACAAGCAGCAAGGTGCTATACACTCCACTCTCTGAATCAACACAGTGGCGAGTGCCTCACTGAACTAACCTCTTGTTTCACTTAGGTAGCTCCGTTTAAAAGAGAAAGTGCAGAACTACCAGCAAGGAGCCATACGCTTTACTTTGTGAAACAACACGTGGCGAGTGACTCACTGAACTAAACTCTTGTTTCTTTTAGGTAGAACTGTTAAGAACTGAATTCGCAGAAGAGGCAGCAAGGTGGTATACACTCCACTCTGTGAACCAACACTGTGGCGAATGCCTCACTGAAGTAACCTCTTGTTTCATTTAGGTAGCACGGTTAAAACCTGAATGCGCAGTACTCGCAGCAAAGAGCCATATGGTTTACTCTGTGAAACAGCACAGTGGCGAGTGCCTCATTGAACTTACCTCTAGTTTCTTTTAGTTAGCATGGTTAATAACTGAATGCGCAGAACAGGCAGCAAATAGCTACGTACTCCACTCTGTGAAGGAACACTTTGGCGTGTGCCTCACTGAACTAACCTCTTGTTTCACTTAGGAAGCACGGTTAAACCTGAATGCGCAGAACTAGCAGCAAAGAGCCGTACCCTTTACTCTGTGAAACAACACAGTGGCGAGTGCCTCACTGAACTAACGTCTTGTTTCATTTGGTAGCACAGTTAAAACCTGAATTCGCAGAACTAGCAGCAAAGAGCCATACGCTTTACTCTGTGAAACAACACAGTGGCGAGTGCCTCAATGAACTAACCTCTTGTTTCACTTAGGTAGCACGGTTAGAAATTGAAGGCGCAGAACTAGCAGCAAATATTCATATGCTTTACTCTGTGAACTAAAACAATGTCGAGTGCCTCATTGAACTAACCTCTTGTTTCATTTAGGTAGCAGGGTTAAGAACTGAATGCGCAGAACAGGGAGCAACGTGCTATACACTCCACTCTGTGAAGCAACACTGCGGCGAGTGCCTCACTGAACTAACCTCTTGTTTCAATAAGTATCAATGCTAGGAACTGAATGCGCAGAACGGGCAGCATGGTGCTATACACTCCACTCTCTGAACCAACACTGTGGCGAGTGCCTCACTGAACAAACCTCTTGTTTCAATAAGGTAGCACGGTTAAAACCTGAATGCGCTGAACTAGCAGCAAAGAGCCATACGCTTTACTCTGTGAAACAACACTGTGGCGAGTGCCTCACTGAAGTAACCTCTTGTTTCATTTGGTAGCATTGCTAGGAACTGAATTCGCAGATCAAGCAGCAAGGTGCTATACACTCCACTCTCTGAATCAACAGAGTGGCGAGTGCCTCACTGAACTAACCTCTTGTTTCACTTAGGTAGCTCGGTTTAAAACAGAAAGCGCAGAACTAGCAGCAAAGAGCCATACGCTTTAGTCTGTGAAACAACACGGTGACGAGTGCCACACTGAACTAACCTCTTGTTTCATTTAGGTAGCATGCTAGGAACTGAATGCGCAGAACAAGCCGCAAGGTGCTATACACCCCACTATCGGAATCAACACTGTGGCGGGTTCCTCACTGAACTAAGCTCTTTTTTCCCCTAGATAACACGGTTAAAAACTGAATGCGCTGAACTAGCAACAAAGAGCCATACGCTTTACTCTGTGAAAAAACACGTGGCGAGTGCCTCACTGAACTAAACTCTTGTTTCTTTTAGTTAGAACGGTTAAGAACTGAATGCCCAGAAGAGGCAGCAAGGTGCTATACACTCCACTCTGTGAACCAACACTGTGGCGAATGCCTCACTGAACTAACCTCTTGTTTCATTTAGGTAGCACGGTTAAAACCTGAATGCGCAGAACTAGCAGCGAAGAGCCGTAGGCTTTACTCTGTGAAACAACACAGTGGCGAGTGCCTCACTGAACTAACCTCTTGTTTCATTTAGGTAGCAATGCTAGTAACTGAATGCGCAGAACGGGCAGCAAGGTGCTATACACTACACTCTGTGAACCAACACAGTGGCGAGTGGCTCACTGAACTAACGTCTTGTTTCATTTGGTAGCACAGTTAAAACCTGAATGCGCTGAACTAGCAGCAAAGAGCCATACGCTTTACTCTGTGAAACAACACTGTGGCGAGTGCCTCACTGAACTAACCTCTTGTTTCATTAGGTAGCAATGCTAGGAACTGAATTCGCAGAACAAGCAGCAAGGTGCTATACACTCCACTCTCTGAATCAACACAGTGGCGAGTGCCTCACTGAACTAACCTCTTGTTTCACTTAGGTAGCTCCGTTTAAAAGAGAAAGCGCAGAACTACCAGCAAGGAGCCATACGCTTTACTCTGTGAAACAACACGTGGCGAGTGCCTCACTGAACTAAACTCTTGTTTCTTTTAGGTAGAACTGTTAAGAACTGAATTCGCAGAAGAGGCAGCAAGGTGGTATACACTCCACTCTGTGAACCAACACTGTGGCGAATGCCTCACTGAAGTAACCTCTTGTTTCATTTAGGTAGCACGGTTAAAACCTGAATGCGCAGTACTCGCAGCAAAGAGCCATATGGTTTACTCTGTGAAACAGCACAGTGGCGAGTGCCTCATTGAACTAACCTCTAGTTTCTGTTAGTTAGCATGGTTAATAACTGAATGCGCAGAACAGGCAGCAAATAGCTACATACTCCACTCTGTGAAGGAACACTTTGGCGTGTGCCTCACTGAACTAACCTCTTGTTTCACTTAGGAAGCACGGTTAAAAACTGAATGCGCAGAACTAGCAGCAAAGAGCCGTACCCTTTACTCTGTGAAACAACACAGTGGCGAGGGCCTCACTGAACTAACGTCTTGTTTCATTTGGTAGCACAGTTAAAACCTGAATTCGCAGAACTAGCAGCAAAGAGCCATATGCTTTACTCTGTGAAACAACACAGTGGCGAGTGCCTCAATGAACTAACCTCTTGTTTCACTTAGGTAGCACGGTTAGAAATTGAAGGCGCAGAACTAGCAGCAAAGAGACATATGCTTTACTCTGTGAACTAAAACAGTGTCGAGTGCCTCATTGAACTAACCTCTTGTTTCATTTAGGTAGCAGGGTTAAGAACTGAATGCGCAGAACAGGGAGCAACGTGCTATACACTCCACTCTGTGAAGCAACACTGCGGCGAGGCCTCTTTGAACTAACCGCTTGTTTCATTTCGGTAGCAGGGTTCGGAACTGAATGCACAAAACAAGAAGTAGAGAGCCCAACACTCCACTCTGTGAAACAACACTGTGGCGAGTGCCTCATTGAACTAACCTCTTGTTTCATTTAGGTAGCAAAGCTAGGAACTGAATTTGCAGAACAAGCAGCAACGTGCTATACACTCCACTCTCTGAATCAACACTGTGGCGAGTGCCTCACTGAACTAACCTCTTGTTTCAATAAGGTAGCACGGTTAAAACCTGAATGCGCTGAACTAGCAGCAAAGAGCCATAGGCTTTACTCTGTGAAACAACACTGTGGCGAGTGCCTCACTGAACTAAGCTCTTTTTTCACCTAGATAGCACGGTTAAAAACTGAATGCGCTGAACTAGCAACAAAGATCCATACGCTTTACTCTGTGAAACAACACACTGGTGAGTGCATCAATGAAAAAAACCTCTTGTTTCACTTAGGTAGCACGGTTAAAACCTGAATGCGCTGAACTAGCAGCAAAGAGCCATAAGCTTTACTCTGTGAAACAACACTGTGGCGAGTGCCTCACTGAACTGACCTCTTGTTTCATTTAGGTAGCAATGCTAGGAACTGAATGCGCAGAACAAGCAGCAAGGTGCTATACACTCCAGTCTCTGAATCAACACTGTGGCGAGTGCTTCACTGAACTAACCTCTTGCTTCACTTAGGTAGCTCGGTTAAAAACAGAATGCGCAGAACTAGCAGCAAAGAGCCATACGCTTTACTCTGTGAAACAACACAGTGGCGAGTGCCTCACTGAACTAACCTCTTGTTTCATTTAGGTAGCAATGTTAGGAACTGAATGCGCAGAACGGACAGCATGGTGCTATACACTCCAATGTTTGAACCAACACTGTGGCGAGTGCATCACTGAACTAAACTCTTGTTTCCTTTAGTTAGCACGGTTAAGAACTGAATGCACAGGAGAGGCAGCAAGGTGCTATACACTCCACTCGGTGAACCAACACTGTGGCTAATGCCTCACTGAACTAACCTCTTGTTTCATTTAGGTAGCACGGTTAAAACCTGAATGCGCAGAACCAGCAGCAAATTGCTACTCCACTCTGTGAAGGAACACTTTGGCGAGTGCCTCACTGAACTAACCTCTTGTTTCACTTAGTTAGCACGGTTAAGAACTGAGTGCGCAGAACAGGCAGCAAATAGCTACATACTCCACTCTGTGAAGGAACACTTTGGCGTGTGCCTCACTGAACTAACCTCTTGTTTCACTTAGGAAGCACGGTTAAAAATGGAATGCGCAGAACTAGCAGCAAAGAGCCGTACCCTTTACTCTGTGAAACAACACAGTGGCGAGTGCCTCACTGAACTAACGTCTTGTTTCACTTAGGTAGCTCGCTTAAAAACTGATGCGCAGAACTAGCAGCAAAGAGCCGTACCCTTTACTCTGTGAAACAACACAGTGCCGAGTGCCTCACTGAACTAACGTCTTGTTTCATTTGGTAGCACGGTTAAAACCTTAATTCGCAGAACTAGCAGCAAAGAGCCATACGCTTTACTCTGTGAAACAACACAGTGGCGAGTGCCTCAATGAACTAACCTCTTGTTTCACTTAGGTAGCACGGTTAGAAATTGAAGGCGCAGAACTAGCAGCAAAGAGACATATGCTTTACTCTGTGAACTAAAACAGTGTCGAGTGCCTCATTGAACTAACCTCTTGTTTCATTTAGGTGGCAGGGTTAAGAACTGAATGCGCAGAACAGGGAGCAACGTGCTATACACTCCACTCTGTGAAGCAACACTGCGGCGAGTGCCTCACTGAACTAACCTCTTGTTTCAATAAGTATCAATGCTAGGAACTGAATACGCAGAACGGGCAGCATGGTGCTATACACTCCACTCTCTGAACCAACACTGAGGCGAGTGCCTCACTGAACTAACCTCTTGTTTCATTAGGTAGCAATGTTAGGAACTGAATTCGCAGAACAAGCAGCAAGGTGCTATACACTCCACTCTCTGAATCAACACAGTGGTGAGTGCCTCACTGAACTAACCTCTTGTTTCAATAAGTATCAATGCTAGGAACTGAATGCGCAGAACGGGCAGCATGGTGCTATACACTCCACTCTCTGAACCAACACTGTGGCGAGTGCCTCACTGAACTAACCTCTTGTTTCAATAAGGTAGCACGGTTAAAACCTGAATGCGCTGAACTAGCAGCAAAGAGCCATACGCTTTACTCTGTGAAACAACACTGTGGCGAGTGCCTCACTGAAGTAACCTCTTGTTTCATTTGGTAGCATTGCTAGGAACTGAATTCGCAGATCAAGCAGCAAGGTGCTATACACTCCACTCTCTGAATCAACAGAGTGGCGAGTGCCTCACTGAACTAACCTCTTGTTTCACTTAGGTAGCTCGGTTTAAAACAGAAAGCGCAGAACTAGCAGCAAAGAGCCATACGCTTTACTCTGTGAAACAACACTGTGGCGAGTGCCTCACTGAACTAACCTCTTGTTTCATTTAGGTAGCAATGCTAGTAACTGAATGCGCAGAACGGGCAGCAAGGTGCTATACACTACACTCTGTGAACCAACACAGTGGCGAGTGGCTCACTGAACTAACGTCTTGTTTCATTTGGTAGCACAGTTAAAACCTGAATTCGCAGAACTAGCAGCAAAGAGCCATACGCTTTACTCTGTGAACCAACACAGTGGCGAGTGGCTCAATGAACTAACCTCTTGTTTCACTTAGGTAGCACCGTTAAAAATTGAAGGCGCAGAACTTGCAGGAAAGAGACATATGCTTTACTCTGTGAACTAAAACAGTGTCGAGTGCCTCATTGAACTAACCTCTTGATTCATTTAGGTAGCAGGGTTAAGAACTGAATGCGCAGAACAGGGAGCAACGTGCTATACACTCCACTCTGTGAAGTAACACTGTCGCGAGTGCCTCACTGAACTAACCTCTTGTTTCATTAGGTACTGAATGTGCAGAACGGGCAGCATGGTGCTATACATTCCACTCTCTGAACCAACACTGTGGCGAGTGCCTCACTGAACTAACCTCTTGTTTCATTAGGTAGCAATGTTAGGAACTGAATTCGCAGAACAAGCAGCAAGGTGCTATACACTCCACTCTCTGAATCAACACAGTGGCGAGTGCCTCACTGAACTAACCTCTTGTTTCACTTAGGTAGCTCCGTTTAAAAGAGAAAGCGCAGAACTACCAGCAAGGAGCCATACGCTTTACTCTGTGAAACAACACGTGGCGAGTGCCTCACTGAACTAAACTCTTGTTTCTTTTAGGTAGAACTGTTAAGAACTGAATTCGCAGAAGAGGCAGCAAGGTGGTATACACTCCACTCTGTGAACCAACACTGTGGCGAATGCCTCACTGAAGTAACCTCTTGTTTCATTTAGGTAGCACAGTTAAAACCTGAATGCGCAGTACTCACAGCAAAGAGCCATATGGTTTACTCTGTGAAACAGCACAGTGGTGAGTGCCTCATTGAACTTACCTCTAGTTTCTTTTAGTTAGCATGGTTAATAACTGAATGCGCAGAACAGGCAGCAAATAGCTACGTACTCCACTCTGTGAAGGAACACTTTGGCGTGTGCCTCACTGAACTAACCTCTTGTTTCAATAAGGTAGCACGGTTAAAACCTGAATGCCCTGAACTAGCAGCAAAGAGCCATACGCTTTACTCTGTGAAACAACACTGTGGCGAGTGCCTCACTGAAGTAACCTCTTGTTTCATTTGGTAGCATTGCTAGGAACTGAATTCGCAGATCAAGCAGCAAGGTGCTATACACTCCACTCTCTGAATCAACAGAGTGGCGAGTGCCTCACTGAACTAACCTCTTGTTTCACTTAGGTAGCTCGGTTTAAAACAGAAAGCGCAGAACTAGCAGCAAAGAGCCATACGCTTTACTCTGTGAAATAACACGGTGACGAGTGCCTCACTGAACTAACTCTTGTTTCATTTAGGTAGCATGCTAGGAACTGAATGCGCAGAACAAGCCGCAAGGTGCTATACACCCCACTATCGGAATCAACACTGTGGCGGGTTCCTCACTGAACTAAGCTCTTTTTTCCCCTAGATAACACGGTTAAAAACTGAATGCGCTGAACTAGCAACAAAGAGCCATACGCTTTACTCTGTGAAAAAACACGTGGCGAGTGCCTCACTGAACTAAACTCTTGTTTCTTTTAGTTAGAACGGTTAAGAACTGAATGCCCAGAAGAGGCAGCAAGGTGCTATACACTCCACTCTGTGAACCAACACTGTGGCGAATGCCTCACTGAACTAACCTCTTGTTTCATTTAGGTAGCACGTTTAAAACCTGAATGCGCAGAACTAGCAGCGAAGAGCCGTAGGCTTTACTCTGTGAAACAACACAGTGGCGAGTGCCTCACTGAACTAACCTCTTGTTTCATTTAGGTAGCAATGCTAGTAACTGATTGCGCAGAACGGGCAGCAAGGTGTTATACACTACACTCTGTGAACCAACACAGTGGCGAGTGGCTCACTGAACTACCGTCTTGTTTCATTTGGTAGCACAGTTAAAACCTGAATTCGCAGAACTAGCAGCAAAGAGCCATACGCTTTATTCTGTGAAACAACACAGTGGCGAGTGCCTCAATGAACTAACCTCTAGTTTCACTTAGGTAGCACGGTTAAAAATTGAAGGCGCAGAACTTGCAGCAAAGAGACATATGCTTTACTCTGTGAACTAAAACAGTGTCGAGTGCCTCATTGAACTAACCTCTTGATTCATTTAGGTAGCAGGGTTAAGAACTGAATGTGCAGAACAGGGAGCAACGTGCTATACACTCCACTCTGTGAAGTAACACTGTCGCGAGTGCCTCACTGAACTAACCTCTTGTTTCATTAGGTACTGAATGTGCAGAACGGGCAGCATGGTGCTGTACACTCCACTCTCTGAACCAACACTGTGGCGAGTGCCTCACTGAACTAACCTCTTGTTTCATTAGGTAGCAAAGCTAGGAACTGAATTCGCAGAACAAGCAGCAAGGTGCTATACACTCCACTCTCTGAATCAACACAGTGGCGAGTGCCTCACTGAACTAACCTCTTGTTTCACTTAGGTAGCTCCGTTTAAAAGAGAAAGCGCAGAACTACCAGCAAGGAGCCATACGCTTTACTCTGTTAAACAACACGTGGCGAGTGCCTCACTGAACTAAACTCTTGTTTCTTTTAGGTAGAACTGTTAAGAACTGAATTCGCAGAAGAGGCAGCAAGGTGGTATACACTCCACTCTGTGAACCAACACTGTGGCGAATGCCTCACTGAAGTAACCTCTTGTTTCATTTAGGTAGCACGGTTAAAACCTGAATGCGCAGAACTAGCAGCAAAGAGCCATATGGTTTACTCTGTGAAACAGCACAATGGCGAGTGCCTCATTGAACTAACCTCTAGTTTCTTTTAGTTAGCATGGTTAATAACTGAATGCGCAGAACAGGCAGCAAATAGCTATATACTCCACTCTGTGAAGGAACACTTTGGCGTGTGCCTCACTGAACTAACCTCTTGTTTCACTTAGGAAGCACGGTTAAAAACTGAATGCGCAGAACTAGCAGCAAAGAGCCGTACCCTTTACTCTGTGAAACAACACAGTGGCGAGGGCCTCACTGAACTAACGTCTTGTTTCATTTGGTAGCACAGTTAAAACCTGAATTCGCAGAACTAGCAGCAAAGAGCCATACGCTTTACTCTGTGAAACAACACAGTGGCGAGTGCCTCAATGAACTAACCTCTTGTTTCACTTAGGTAGCACGGTTAGAAATTGAAGGCGCAGAACTAGCAGCAAAGAGACATATGCTTTACTCTGTGAACTAAAACAGTGTCGAGTGCCTCATTGACCTAACCTCTTGTTTCATTTAGGTAGCAGGGTTAAGAACTGAATGCGCAGAACAGGGAGCAACGTGCTATACACTCCACTCTGTGAAGCAACACTGCGGCGAGGCCTCTTTGAACTAACCGCTTGTTTCATTTCGGTAGCAGGGTTCGGAACTGAATGCACAAAACAAGAAGTAGAGAGCCCTACACTCCACTCTGTGAAACAACACTGTGGCGAGTGCCTCATTGAACTAACCTCTTGTTTCATTTAGGTAGCAAAGCTAGGAACTGAATTCGCAGAACAAGCAGCAAGGTGCTATACACTCCACTCTCTGAATCAACACTGTGGCGAGTGCCTCACTGAACTAACCTCTTGTTTCACTTAGGTAGCTCTGTTAAAAACAGAATGCGCATAACTAGCAGCAAAGAGCCATAGGCTTTACTCTGTGAAACAACACTGTGGCGAGTGCCTCCCTGAACTAAGCTCTTTTTTCACCTAGATAGCACGGTGAAAAACTGAATGCGCTGAACTAGCAACAAAGATCCATACGCTTTACTCTGTGAAACAGCACACTGGCGAGTGCCTCAATGAACAAACTTATTGTTTCATTTAGATAGCACGGTTAAAACCTGAATTCGCAGAACCAGCAGCAAAGAGCCATACGCTATACTTTGTGAAACAACAGTGTGGCGAGTGCCTCACTGAACTAACCTCTTGTTTCATTTAGGTAGCAATGCTAGTAACTGAATGCGCAGAACGGGCAGCAAGGTGCTATACACTACACTCTGTGAACCAACACAGTGGCGAGTGGCTCACTGAACTAACGTCTTGTTTCATTTGGTAGCACAGTTAAAACCTGAATTCGCAGAACTAGCAGCAAAGAGCCATACGCTTTACTCTGTGAACCAACACAGTGGCGAGTGGCTCAATGAACTAACCTCTTGTTTCACTTAGGTAGCACCGTTAAAAATTGAAGGCGCAGAACTTGCAGCAAAGAGACATATGCTTTACTCTGTGAACTAAAACAGTGTCGAGTGCCTCATTGAACTAACCTCTTGATTCATTTAGGTAGCAGGGTTAAGAACTGAATGCGCAGAACAGGGAGCAACGTGCTATACACTCCACTCTGTGAAGTAACACTGTCGCGAGTGCCTCACTGAACTAACCTCTTGTTTCATTAGGTACTGAATGTGCAGAACGGGCAGCATGGTGCTATACATTCCACTCTCTGAACCAACACTGTGGCGAGTGCCTCACTGAACTAACCTCTTGTTTCATTAGGTAGCAATGTTAGGAACTGAATTCGCAGAACAAGCAGCAAGGTGCTATACACTCCACTCTCTGAATCAACACAGTGGCGAGTGCCTCACTGAACTAACCTCTTGTTTCACTTAGGTAGCTCCGTTTAAAAGAGAAAGCGCAGAACTACCAGCAAGGAGCCATACGCTTTACTCTGTGAAACAACACGTGGCGAGTGCCTCACTGAACTAAACTCTTGTTTCTTTTAGGTAGAACTGTTAAGAACTGAATTCGCAGAAGAGGCAGCAAGGTGGTATACACTCCACTCTGTGAACCAACACTGTGGCGAATGCCTCACTGAAGTAACCTCTTGTTTCATTTAGGTAGCACAGTTAAAACCTGAATGCGCAGTACTCACAGCAAAGAGCCATATGGTTTACTCTGTGAAACAGCACAGTGGCGAGTGCCTCATTGAACTTACCTCTAGTTTCTTTTAGTTAGCATGGTTAATAACTGAATGCGCAGAACAGGCAGCAAATAGCTACGTACTCCACTCTGTGAAGGAACACTTTGGCGTGTGCCTCACTGAACTAACCTCTTGTTTCAATAAGGTAGCACGGTTAAAACCTGAATGCCCTGAACTAGCAGCAAAGAGCCATACGCTTTACTCTGTGAAACAACACTGTGGCGAGTGCCTCACTGAAGTAACCTCTTGTTTCATTTGGTAGCATTGCTAGGAACTGAATTCGCAGATCAAGCAGCAAGGTGCTATACACTCCACTCTCTGAATCAACAGAGTGGCGAGTGCCTCACTGAACTAACCTCTTGTTTCACTTAGGTAGCTCGGTTTAAAACAGAAAGCGCAGAACTAGCAGCAAAGAGCCATACGCTTTACTCTGTGAAACAACACGGTGACGAGTGCCTCACTGAACTAACCTCTTGTTTCATTTAGGTAGCATGCTAGGAACTGAATGCGCAGAACAAGCCGCAAGGTGCTATACACCCCACTATCAGAATCAACACTGTGGCGGGTTCCTCACTGAACTAAGCTCTTTTTTCCCCTAGATAACACGGTTAAAAACTGAATGCGCTGAACTAGCAACAAAGAGCCATACGCTTTACTCTGTGAAAAAACACGTGGCGAGTGCCTCACTGAACTAAACTCTTGTTTCTTTTAGTTAGAACGGTTAAGAACTGAATGCCCAGAAGAGGCAGCAAGGTGCTATACACTCCACTCTGTGAACCAACACTGTGGCGAATGCCTCACTGAACTAACCTCTTGTTTCATTTAGGTAGCACGTTTAAAACCTGAATGCGCAGAACTAGCAGCGAAGAGCCGTAGGCTTTACTCTGTGAAACAACACAGTGGCGAGTGCCTCACTGAACTAACCTCTTGTTTCATTTAGGTAGCAATGCTAGTAACTGAATGCGCAGAACGGGCAGCAAGGTGTTATACACTACACTCTGTGAACCAACACAGTGGCGAGTGGCTCACTGAACTAACGTCTTGTTTCATTTGGTAGCACAGTTAAAACCTGAATTCGCAGAACTAGCAGCAAAGAGCCATACGCTTTACTCTGTGAAACAACACAGTGGCGAGTGCCTCAATGAACTAACCTCTTGTTTCACTTAGGTAGCACGGTTAGAAATTGAAGGCGCAGAACTAGCAGCAAAGAGACATATGCTTTACTCTGTGAACTAAAACAGTGTCGAGTGCCTCATTGACCTAACCTCTTGTTTCATTTAGGTAGCAGGGTTAAGAACTGAATGCGCAGAACAGGGAGCAACGTGCTATACACTCCACTCTGTGAAGCAACACTGCGGCGAGGCCTCTTTGAACTAACCGCTTGTTTCATTTCGGTAGCAGGGTTCGGAACTGAATGCACAAAACAAGAAGTAGAGAGCCCTACACTCCACTCTGTGAAACAACACTGTGGCGAGTGCCTCATTGAACTAACCTCTTGTTTCATTTAGGTAGCAAAGCTAGGAACTGAATTCGCAGAACAAGCAGCAAGGTGCTATACACTCCACTCTCTGAATCAACACTGTGGCGAGTGCCTCACTGAACTAACCTCTTGTTTCACTTAGGTAGCTCTGTTAAAAACAGAATGCGCATAACTAGCAGCAAAGAGCCATAGGCTTTACTCTGTGAAACAACACTGTGGCGAGTGCCTCCCTGAACTAAGCTCTTTTTTCACCTAGATAGCACGGTGAAAAACTGAATGCGCTGAACTAGCAACAAAGATCCATACGCTTTACTCTGTGAAACAGCACACTGGCGAGTGCCTCAATGAACAAACTTATTGTTTCATTTAGATAGCACGGTTAAAACCTGAATTCGCAGAACCAGCAGCAAAGAGCCATACGCTATACTTTGTGAAACAACAGTGTGGCGAGTGCCTCACTGAACTAACCTCGTCTTTCATTTAGGTAGCACTGTTAGGAACTGAATGCGCAGAACAAGCAGCAAGGAGCCATATGCTTAACTCTGTGAAACAGCACCGTGGCGTGTGCCTCATTGAACTAACCTCTAGTTTCTTTTAGTCAGCACGGTGAAGAACTGAGTGCGCAGATCAGGCAGCAAATTGCTACATACACCACTCTGTGAAGGAACACTTTGGCGAATGCCTCACTGAACTAACCTCTTGTTTCACTTAGGTAGCACGGTTAAAAACTGAATGTCCAGAACTAGCAGCAAAGAGCCGTTCCCTTTACTCTGTGAAACAACACAGTGGCGCGTGCCTCATTGATCTAACCTGTTGTTTCATTTAGGTAGCTCGGTTAAAAACTGAATGCGCAGAACAAGCAGCAAAGAGCCATACGCTTTACTCTGGAAACAACGCAGTGGCGAGTGCCTCACTGAACTAACCTCTTGTTTCATTTAGGTAGAAACGGTTAAAACTGAATACCTAGAACTAGCAGCAAAGAGCCATATGCTTTACTCTGTGAAACAGCACAGTGGCGAGTGCCTCATTGAACTAACCTCTAGTTTCTTTTAGTTAGCATGGTTAATAACTGAATGCGCAGAACAGACAGCATATAGGTACATACTCCACTCTGTGAATGAGCACTTTGGCGTGTGCCTCACTGAACTAACCTCTTGTTTCACTTAGGAAGCACGGTTAAAAACTGCTGCGCAGAACTAGCAGCAAAGAGCCATACGCTTTACTCTGTGAAACACACAGTGGCGATGCGAGTGCCTCAATGAACTAACCTCTTGTTTCACTTAGGAGCACGGTTAAAAATTGAAGGCGCAGGAACTAGCAGCAAAGAGACATAGGCTTTACTCTGTGAACTAAAACAGTGTCGAGTGCCTCATTGAACTAACCGCTTGTTCCATTTAGGTAGCAGGGTTCAGAACTGAATGCACAAAACAACAAGTAGAGATCCCTACATTCCTCTCTGTGAAGCAAACACTGTGGCGAGTGCGTCACTGAACTGACCTCTTGTTTCATTTAGGTAGCAAAGCTAGGAACTGAATTCGCAGAACAAGCAGCAGGTGCTATTTCACTCCACTCTCTGAATCAACAGAGTGGCGAGTGCCCTCACTGAACTAACCTCTTGTTTCACTTAGGTAGCTCGGTAAAAAACAGAATGCGCAGAAACTAGCAGCAAAGAGCCATACGCTTTACTCTTGTGAAAACAACACTGTGGCGGGTGCCTCACTGAACTAAGCTCTTTTTTCACCTAGATAGCACGGTTAAAAACTGAATGCGCTGAACTAGCAGCAAAGAGCCATATGCTTTACTCTGTGAAACACACTGTGGCGAGTGCATCACTGAACTAACCTCTTGTTTCATTAGATAGCAATGCTAGGAACTGAATGCACAGAACAAGCAGCAAGGTGTTATACACTCCACTCTCTGAATCAACACTGTGGCGAGTGCGTCACTGAACTAAACTCTTGTTTCCTTTAGTTAGCATGGTTAAGTACTGAGGGTGCGCGAAGATGGCAGCAAGGTGCTATACACTCCACTCTTTGTACGCAACACTGTGGCCAGCGCCTCACTGAACTAAACTCTTGTTTCCTTTAGTTAGCACGGTTAAGAACTGATTGCGCAGAAGAGCAGCAAGTGACCTATACACTCAACTCTGTGAACCAACACTGTGGAGACTGCCTCATTGAACTAACATCTTTGTTTCACTTAGGTAGCACGGTTAAAAACTGAATGCCTAGAACTAGCAACAAGGAGCCATATGCTTACTGTGTGAAACACACCGTGTGTGTGCCTCATTGAACTAACCTCTAGTTTTCTTTTAATTACACGGTTAAGAACTGAGTGCGCAGAACAGAGCAAATTGCTACAACGCCACTCTGTGAAGGAACACTTTGGCGAATGCCTCACTGAACTAACCTCTTTTTTCCACTTAGGAAGCACGGTTAAAAACTGAATGCCCGGAACTAGCAGCAAAGAGCTATACGCTTTACTCTGTGAAACAACACAGTGGCGCGTTCCTCATTGATCTAACCTATTGTTTCATTTAGGAACTCGGTTGGAAACTGAATGCGCAGAACAGCGCAAAGAGCCATATGCATTAACTCTGTGAAACAACGCAGGGACGAGTGCCTCACTGAACTGACCTCTTGTTTCATTT
>JAINVK010000944.1:0-28256 GCA_030068075.1 Paguma larvata | reverse complement strand
TCAACACATGAATTTGGAGGGGACAGAATCGGCCCATCACAGGAGACAGCCTCCCCTGAAGCCAGACCGGCCCCGAGGACCTTGAAATTGCAACCCTGCCATCAACGCCCATATCTCGAAGCCGCTGGCTGGCTCGCGCCTGTGCCCAGCAAGCCTGCCGTGTCT
Source organism: Paguma larvata (assembly GCA_030068075.1). Taxonomy (NCBI): domain Eukaryota; kingdom Metazoa; phylum Chordata; class Mammalia; order Carnivora; family Viverridae; genus Paguma; species Paguma larvata. The sequence continues at coordinate 28,091 of JAINVK010000944.1, read as the reverse complement.
CAGACTCCTTGCAAAAACCTAAGCCAATAAACGCAACCTGGAAACCAGGTCATCCCCGAACCTCAGCCCTCCCTCGGTCACAAGCCCCAGGAGTCAAGCCACACCCGGCTCGGGTTCCCCGCCGAAGCCTTTGCTGCGGTCGGAACAGCTTGCCGGCCACCCGCGTCCTACCTGGTGCGTCTCTGGGCCGTGCGAGGAGACAGCGGCCTCCGAGGGCCAGACGCCCCGGGCACGTCCCCGAGCGCTGAGCGATTCACAGACACATGAGGCCGGTTACGAAACTCGGCCCTCGTCACGTTTGCAGGCGGGAGCGGGAGGAAACCAGCCTGACACTATTTCCATGTGGGAAGGACTTAAGCCGGACGTGTCCCTATGAAAGGAATTCCACATCAAGGACCTGAGAAGCATCCAGCCCCTCTCAGCCTGGCCCACGTCTGTTCCTGTGCATCTAACATTGTGATTAGAGATGGGAGACCTGCGGGGGGTGGGCGGGGGGTGCGGAGAACTTTCGATTTGAAGGTTAAGCCAATATTAGCAAGAAACATAAAGCGATTCCATGGCCCGAAGCCACCCTGCCACCGCCGATGCCGAGGATGTTTAGCCGCAAAATGAGCGAGCGGCTAATTGTCTGAATGCCGCTAATTACGTGCACAGAGCCTCTAGCCGGGGCCTCTCCCCGTAACTAATAAGAAATCAATTAGTTAATGAAGTGGTCATTAAATGCGATGCTAATCTCGGCCGGGGCGTGTGTAATGTTTCCGTTTCTTCCCCCGTATGATCCTGCTTAATTGCCAGACCCGCACGGCGCGCCCGCCTCCCGCATGGCTAATGAAACATCATTATCCCGTAGCTGGCATGCTCGCCAGCGCCCGGCGAAACCCGGTCCCCAATTATTTTTAATTGCCAGACGCTCGCAACTGGGTCCTGCAGCCCTGCGGAAGCCGAGTCCGCGCTGGGCTCGCTGGCCCCACGGAACGCACCGGCGAAGCCCACGCGGGACGGGGGTCGGCGGGGAGGGGGGGTGCCAGGTCCTGCCTGCCTTCTCCGCCCTTCCGGTGGGGCCAGACCCGAAACGGTCGCGTGCAAAGGGGCTGCGGCCATGGGGTGGCTCGGACGCGGACGCCCGGAGACGCGTGCGTCCCCCGTGAAGGTGCACGAGGCCCCCGCACGCTCGCCTCTGCACGGCTGGAGCCTCATGCGCCCTTTGTCACTCTGAAGCGGCGAGGACTGCGCAGATCTGTGACACGGTGTCACTTCTGCAAAGCGACTTTCGGACCCTGCCTGCTGTCCTCGTCCCTGAGACTGGCAGGCAGGAGACGGTGCGTTCCCCGGGCCGGCGTGCCTCTCGTCCGTCAGGACAGCTGCCACAGCGTGTCCCCGTGGGTCCCCCGCCCTGCCCTGCGTCCCCCCACACCCGCACGGCGGCACTCGGGGACGCCCCCTGTGAAACCAGACCAGAGGAACCAATGTATTTGGTGACAGGAGACGCCCCCGAGTCGCTTTGACTTCTGGGCCACATGCAAATTAAAGGAGCGAGCCCGGCGCCCGGCTCCCGGGAACCTGCCGGCGGCAGCTGCCAGCGGCTGAGACGTCAGGGGAAGGGACATGGGACGTGACGTTTCGTTCATTAAATAAACAAGCCGGGTTCGGATAACAGCATTAGGTAGAAAAGGCCCATCAATTCTCGTACGTTCTCGCACACGTAACAAGAAGTGACAATCGTGCCTCAGATTCGCGAGGACCGAGTACAAAAACAAGAGGCGTCCTGACGGCTTGGAACTGCCTGCACCAGCCCCGCGCCCCGCCCCGTGCGTTCCCAGGCAGGGGAACGCAGGGGCCCGAGCGGCTGGGATACTGCGGTGTTTCCAGCTCGACGCGCCATCCTGGGCTCAGCCGAGCGCCCACCTGGGGGCAGGCGGGGGGCCCCGGGGGTAAAACGCTGTGCCCCCCAAGTCCCCCCAAATCCCCATCCGTCCACACACGCCTCTTCTCCGTTGGGACGTCCGAGCCATTTGAGAGCGTGGGGACGGCGAACTTTCACACGAGGCCCTAGATCGAAGAGATGGAGGCACGAGGCCTGAGGGCGTCCCTCGGTTCCACGCCCCCCGCCCGGAGCGCCCCGGCGGGCCTCGGGACACGACGACCCCGCGAAGGCTCCGGTCATGGGCAGCCGGAGAGCAACGGCGTGTCTACAAACTGTTCCTGGCCAGAGCCTGGGGCCCGGCCGTCGCGGAGGCTGCCCGTCGGACCGAGCGAGAGGAATATATAGGGAAATTCACGGGGGTGCCTCGTGTACGGGAGACCCCCCCTTCTGGGCGGGCGTATGTTCTAAGACCACCAGCGGGTGTCGGAAACCACAGACCCGATGCTGCTATGCATTTCTGTATCCATGCATGCCCACGGTCGAGTTTATCCAAAACCAGACCCCTGAGAAGTTGACAACTAAGAATAAAATAGGACGATGATAGAACCGGTAAACTATACACCCTAAGAAGTTAATAACTAAGAATAAAATACAACGATGATAGAACCGGTAAACTATACATCCTAAGAAGTTAATAGCTAAGAATAAAATAGAACGATATTAGAACCGGTAAACTATACACCCTAAGAAGTTAATAACTAAGAATAAAATAGAACGATATTAGAACCGGTAAACCAAACACCCTAAGAAGTTAATAACTAAGTAAAATAGAACGATGATAGAACCGGTAAACCAGACCCCCTGAGAAGTGGACAACTAACAATAAAATAGAACGGTGACAGCGGCATGCCGTAGTGAAGTCATATAACTGTGCTCGCTCTCTCTCTCTCTCAAAATGCCATGTTGCACTCTGCTCACTTTTCTTGTTGGGAAGACGGGAGAGGACGAGGTGCCCACGCCGGATGCTGAGGGAGGCGACTGACGTAGACAGGAGACATCCTTTGGCCACCGTTGACTTTCCGTGATGCGCTAGAAGGGATGGCCGGTTTCCGGACCGCGGCCGACCGAGTGTAACTGATGTCTACACAGCGCCTTCTACAGGCTTCGCAGCCTCCAAGGTGTCCGCACGACGCGGTGTGCAGAGCACCCCGCGCCGAATCAAGCTGCCTCGGCGGCGGCGATTGAACCCCAACATCCCACTGAGCGTTGGTGCCATTTTGCCTGGGATGAAAATGGACGCTTCTGTGGCTTCGAAGCAAGATTTTGGATTTCCTGGATTTGGATCCGGGAAGACCGCGTATGGAACGCAAAGTTCCCTCAGGTCATTGACAATGACGGATCTCACGTGGACCCGACACGGACTCCCCCCTTGCTTGGTTTTTCCTGCCTGCACCGTAAGCCCTTCAACTGATTAGACAAGGCCCACCCACCATATGGAGGCACTCCACTGTACTCGACACGTATCGATGGCAACGTGAGTCCCATCTGAATGATAACATCAGAGAAACATCTAGAATCACAGAAGACCCAATATCTGCGTACCCAGGCCCAGCCGCGTTGACACATAAAATTAACCGTCACGGGCAAGGAAGCAAGAAATCTCAAACGGATGCATTTGGGAAACAGAAATTCAAAACTAAAATGCAAGCCCTTTGTGGCACAGAGGATACGGCGTACGCGTTCACCGCTGCGAACGGGGTGTGAGGGTTCGCCCGCGCCCACAGGGATGCGTCTGGGAAGAGTGTGGACTGAGCCCCCAGGTGCCCCAACCCGTAACATAATTTAAAATGGCTTCCTATTGGGCCACGGATACACGCCCCGAAAATTACGTCAGGAGCTGCTCCCGTGAGGCAGATGCAAAGGCCACCCTCGGGGGCTCTGCTCAGCACCCCTGAGCCCATGGAAGGCGGCTGCACACCGACCGGGCCCCTGGACCGCGTGGACGGGGCAAGTGTAATTAGCTAGGACCTCAGAGCCCTCACAGCATTGTCCCGAATTAACCGTTAAGACTTCAGCGTGTTACGTGGAAGGCACCACGCGTCCCACAGGCGAGAAGGCGGCAAAACGGGCAGGCAGCTCAGCACCAGGGAGGAAAGTCAGCCGGGAAATTCCGTCACCAGCTCCCAAGGACCCGGACAAGTGACGTCAGGGCCCAGAACCGAGGAGGAGGCTTCCGGCCCCGCCGGGGAACTCGAGGACCCCTCGCCCTACAGAGTAAAGCCAACCACCCCCAGGGACCCCTGCACCACCAGGCTATAACCTAGTCATGGGTCCGTGACCCAGCAGATGCCACATCTAGTCTCGCCAAGCAGGACCTGAGCAAGCACAGGGGGCTCCCAGCAAGAAGGAGAGACAGGTGAAAACTGCACTTGAAACATGAATGTTGCCTTATCAGTCTATGAGGACGTCTTGAACTGCTAGTAATTTCTTAGTGAGACGCAAGAGTTCATATATCCGCCTGTGTTTCATGCATTTGTAGCTCCATGTCTTTCAGATTCTAAATTGTATGATAATGGATGGGTGGATGGATGGATGGATGGATGGATGGATGGGTTGATGATAGATGAATAAGTGGATGGATGGATGATAGACACATGGATAAGTAGATGGATGGATGGATGGATGAGTGGGTGGATAGATGAATAAATGTATAGATAGGTGAGTGGATGGATGGATGGATGGATGGATGGATGGGCGGATGGGTGGAGGATGGGTGGGTGATGGATGGGTGGGTGGATGGATGGATGGATGGGTGGATGGATGGGTGGATGGATGGGTGGGTGGATGGGTGGGTGGATGGGTGGGTGGATGGGTGGATGGGTGGGTGGATGGGTGGGTGGATAGATGGATGGAGGGATGGATGGATGGATGGATGGTTGGGTGGGTGGATGGGCGGATGGGCGGATGGGTGGATGGATAGATGGATGGATGGGTGGATGGATGGGTGGATGGATGGTGGATGGATGGATGGATGGATGGATGGGTGGATGGAGTTGGGTGGATGGATGGGTGGGTGGATGGATGGGTGGGTGGATGGGTGGGTGGGTGGATGGGTGGGTGGATGGGTGGATGGATGGGTGGGTGGATGGATGGGTGGATGGGTGGATGGTGGGTGGGTGGATGAGTGGGTGGGTGGGATGGGTGGGTGGTGGATGGATGGATGGATGGGTGGGCATGGGTGGATGGGTGGATGATGGGTGGGTGGATGGGTGGGTGGGTGGATGGGTGGGGGATGGATGATGGATGGATGGGTGGATGGATGGGTGGGTGGATGGATGGGGTGGGTGGATGGATGGATGGATGGATGGATGGATGGGTGGATGGAGGTGGATGGATGGATGATGGTGGAATGGATGAATGGATGGATGGGATGGTTGGGTGGGCTGGTGGATGGTGGTATGGATGGATGGATGGATGGATGGATGGATGGATGGATGGGTGGATGGATGGGTGGGTGGGTGGGTGGTGGATGGGTGGGTGGATGGGTGGGTGGATGGATGGGTGGGTGGGATGGGTGGGTGCAGGGTGGGTAGGTGGGTGGATGGTGGATGGATGGATGGATGGGCGGGTGGGCACGTGATGGATGGTATGGATGGATGGGCAGGTGGGCAGATGGATAGATGGATGGATGGATGGATGGATGGATGGGCGGATGGGTGGATGGGTGGATGGGTGAATGGATGGGTGGATGGATGGATGGGTGGATGGATGGATGGGCGGATGGGTGGATGGGTGGATGGATGGATGGATGGATGGATGGATGGATGGGCGGATGATGGATGGGTGGATGGATGGATGGATGGATGGATGGATGGATGGGTGGATGTGTGCCTGAAGTGGGCGGATGGATGGATAGATAAGTGGATGGACACACGGGTGGGTGGCTGAATGAATAGAATAAATAAATGTAATCAGAAAGCCATAGATGTCTGTGTTATTTAGATTACTGGACAACATTGTTTTTTCGAAGGCTAGAATTCCTCCGCAGATTTCTTTAACACCATCCGAGAATCGCATGTGCACGTGTTCATGGAAAGACAGGGCAACCTATTTTTAACTCATACAAAGTTTAAATGTGTGTCTTGTCACACGGGGAATTTTTAAACAGAGAGAAGCTCTCCTACCTTGTTTGTCATTAGAAGCAGGAGCACTGGCTCCTCAGAACTGCATATTTTCTTCGCCTGAGGAAATAAGCAGGGACGGTCGAAATTAGTCCAGCAAAGTCGTCGGCTGCGGCAGCCGGAGAATCGTCTGCGTAAGCAGAAACTAAGCTCTGGACAGAAACGAGTGTCGTGTAATTAACTGACTGCTGCGTGCTGGCTCTGGCCGCGCAGGGAAACACTCTCGTCCGCCGTGCGTTTCCGTGCGTTAAACGTGGGCCCTTTGATCCTGGGAGCCGCACATTCCGTAGACACCTGTGGAAATTACGAATGGCCGATTAGCGGCGTTCGGACACACAGAGAGCCTGCAGCTGGCTCTTCGATGCTCTGAACCGTGGCGACGAAATTCAGAGCGGTGACCAGAGCACGGCGCCATGAGAAACACAGTCAGTCCAGCCGGAGGAGACGCGGACAGCCACCGAATCCAGCCTGTGGCTTTGCCATCGAGAAGATGAAAACCCTAAAGCCTACTTAGATGATTCCTTCGAATCCTGATGTCTCTCCTTCACTAACCCCGTTGCGTTTTGTTTTCGGGGCAGGTGACCCAACAGCTCTCCTTGGAGAAAAAATAGCGGTGCAAAGAAACCAGTGGACTTGCATCGCTCAGACGCCAAAGTCAGCTTCCAACACGTGTGCCACGAAAGGACAGGAGGGCGGGTCTCAGAAGTCTCCAGATTGTGACACGTGGACCCCACCGCAGGGAAGTTAAAACCACAAGAGACCCCTTCGCATGCGCCAGGGTGGCTGTCACTCTTACAAAGGCAGACGTGGCCGAGTATCCGTGAGGACACGGACACACAGGAGCCTTGTCCACGGTTGGTGGGCACGCCACGTGGTGCAGGCAGTTGCTTTAAAAATTGAGCGTATGGGGGGCTCCTGGGCGGCTCAGTCGGTGCGGCACCCCACTGTTGATTTCAGCCATGGTCACGATCTCACGGTGCGTGGCATCGAGCTCCGTGTCGGTCTCTGCGTGGACAGTGCAGAGCCGTCTGCGTCTCCCCTCCCCTCTCTCTCGTTCGCAAAATAAATACCATTGAAAGAAAGTTGAATGTGAGATTATTATCCGACCCGGCCCTCCCGCTCTTCGGTGCGTCCCCAAGGGAAATGAAACCACGTGCTTCCACCAGCCGTATGCCCCGTGACGGCAAAAACGTGACAACGAGGCAGCCACCCATCAGCACGTACACGGATGCGCGAAGTGTGCTCCCTCCAGACCGCGGAAGGCACCTCACGGCAAAGCGGAAACACACAGGGAGGCGCCTGAGAAACGCAAACGACCCCTCCAGAAACGTTCGCCCAGGGAGAGAAGCCAGTGGCCCGTGGCCACGTGATTGCATTTCTGTGAACCATGAGCGCGGTTGCGAGGGCCGGACCTCGGGTGGGTGGGGGCGAGGTGCGCGCCCTGGTGGCAAATCGGCTGCGGTTTCTTTTTCAGGGTGACGGAAATGCTTCAGTATTACGTTCTGGTCACACTTGCCCGACGCCGTGAATTGACAAGAAAGCGTCCAATCGTTTTCTCAGAAGGAGTGCGTTTCGTGGAGAGTCAGTGACACGGCATCTTGGCTGAAAGACATGGAACAGACAAGTTACCGTTTTCAGGTGCACATTTTAGCGGCTTTGAGCGCATTCACCACGTCGGGCGACCGTCTCAGCCATCAGTTCCGGAATGTTCCATCTCCCAAACTGAAGCTCCCGTCCCCAGGAGACGCTGAGTCCCCACCGCACGTCCCACCCCCGGCCCCACCGTCTCCTGTCTGTCTCCATGCACGTGACTCCTCTGGGGACCCCGTGTACGCGGAATCCACGGTGTCCGGCCTCTGCATCTGGCTCATGTCACGGATGTCACCTTGTTGAGGCCCTTCCGCGCGGTCACGTGGAGCCCAGCCCATGCGCCAGGCCGGCGGGCACCAAGGAGGCGGCCGGTGTACGGACAGGAAGGCGAGTTATCCACACAGGGGTCAGCGGAATTGGAGGAGGGACACTGTCAGGCGATGCCTGAGAAACGTTTATTGAACAAGTACTACGTGTGAAAAATTGCAACAGGCGATGCAGGGATTACGGAATCGAAATGGGACACGGGACGTGTGTGCGGAACAGTGACGGGAAGCCAGTCCGCACGACGGGGGCCTCGACGCTCACACCCGGAGGAGAATGGGACAGTGGACGAGGGACGTGCCTGTGGGGACACAGTCGTGAGCCCCTGGTCCCTGCACCCTGTGGGGACACGGCCGTGAGGCCCTGGTCCCTTGCACCCTGTGGGGACACGGCCCGTGAGCCCCTGGTCCCCTGCACCTGTGGGGACACGGCCGTGAGCCCCTGGTCCCTTGCACCCTGTGGGGACACGGCCGTGAGCCCCTGGTCCCTTGCACCCTGTGGGGACACGGCCGTGAGCCCCTGTGGTCCCTGCACCCTGTGGGGACACGGCCGTGAGCCCCTGGTCCCTGCACCCTGTGAGGACACGGCCCGTGAGCCCCTGGTCCCTGCACCCTGTGGGGACACGGCCGTGAGCCCCTGTGGTCCCTGCACCCTGTGGGGGACACGGCCGTGAGCCCCTGGTCCCTGCACCCTGTGAGGACACGGCCCGTGAGCCCCTGGTCCCTGCACCCTGTGAGGACACGGCCCGTGAGCCCCTGGTCCCTGCACCCTGTGGGACACGGCCGTGAGCCCCTGGTCCTTGCAACCCTGTGGGGACACGGCCGTGAGCCCCTGGTCCCTGCACCCTGTGGGGACACGGCCGTGAGCCCCTGTGGTCCCTGCACCCTGTGGGGACACCGGCCGTGAGCCCCTGTGGTCCCTGCACCCTGTGGGGACACGGCCCGTGAGCCCCTGGTCCCTGCACCCTGTGGGGACACGGCCGTGAGCCCCTGTGGTCCCTGCCACCCTGTGGGGACACGGCCGTGAGCCCCTGGTCCCTGCACCCTGTGGGGACACGGCCCGTGAGCCCCTGTGGTCCCTGCACCCTGTGGGGACACGGCCGTGAGCCCCTGGTCCCTGCACCCTGTGGGGACACAGCCGTGAGCCCCTGTGGTCCCTGCACCCTGTGGGGACACGGCCCGTGAGCCCCTGTGGTCCCTGCACCCTGTGGGGACACGGCCGTGAGCCCTGGTCCCTGCACCCTGTGGGGACACGGCCGTGAGCCCCTGGTCCCTGCACCCTGTGGGGACATGGCCCGTGAGCCCCTGTGGTCCCTGCACCCTGTGGGGACACGGCCGTGAGCCCCGGGAAGGCTGCGTTGTGCCAACAGCAAGAACGAATCGCTCACAACCCAGGGTTCCGTCACGTGGGTTCACCGAAGCCACCACGCACCTGCGTGTCAGGGCCACGGCGGCCACGGCACGCCCCCACGGCTGGCCACGCACCGGGGCTGAGGCGGGAGCCAGCCCTTCCGGGGAGGCAGCCAGAGCTCGGGCCCGGGTTTCCCGCGACGCCGCCTCCCTGAGAGATTAAGTCCCGATTTGTTCCCATCATCTCGGCTTCGTCCCTGACGGACGTCTTCCTGACAGCCGGTGCCGCCGCCGATTAGGGCCCCGCCGGGACGCACACCCGCCCGCCTCTGATCACCTCCCGCCAGACGGCACGGCGCCCCCGCCCCACCCCGCTCCGTAAGGGGAGCGCAGCGGCTGTGACTCGCGTTGACGAAAACAGAGCTGACATGTTTACATAATTGGTGATGCGTCTCCCCGTCCTCACGTCTCTTCCCCTGCTCAGTAGGCAGCCGTGACACCACGCGGGTCCCGTCGCCCGGAAATAAGAGAGAGGCAAAGGCACAGGTGCAGCCACGGTGTCTGTGCCTCCGAAATCCTCCCAGACGTGAGAGTCGGCCGCCCCCTCTCAAGCCGGCCCAGCGCGCGTGTCCCCGAAAGTTAATAGCAGGCCAGAAGGCCACGACCAGATGGGGCAGGAGCGCTGAGATCCAGGTGGGGCAGGACCCCTGAGGTCCAGGCGGGGCAGGACCCCTGAGATCCAGGCGGGGCTCACAGCCTGAGGCAGGACTCGAACTCATGAACTGTGAGATCATGACCTGAACCGAAACCAAGAGTCGGACGCCCACCTGGGCGCCCCAACTCCCTCTTGCATTTAGTAGAAATTATTCTTCCTTAGCATCAGGAAAGTACCCGAGTACCTGAGTACTCTCGTCTCTGTGACTGTGAAAGGAGGGTGGGCGTTTATAAACCAGGAGAGACATGTGCACAGCTTTCTAGAATGTTCCAAGCGCCGAAGCCCACGTGCACAAAAGCCCACAGCTCCAGCCTCCGGTGGCTGTTGCAAGTTACAGAGACGCCCCGATGGGTGTGGAGGAGGGAGACTCAGACCTCAAAGGCCGGGCTGAGGCTCAGCACTGGGGAGGGGTTTTGGGTGGGCACAGCCTGCAGCCCCCCCCAACGATTCAGCGTGAAAACTTCCAGCTGCAACCCCTGGAAAATCCCCCCTGGGTGATTTAGAACAAAACACTTTGAGGGGCGCCTGGGGGGCTCAGTCGGTTTAAGCGTCCCAACTTGAGCTCATGATCTTGCGGGCTGTCAGTTCGAGCCCTGCGTCGGGCTCTGTGCTGACGGCTCGGAGCCTGGAGCTGCTTCCGATTCTGTGTCTCCCTCTCTCCTCTGCCCCTTACCGCTCACGCCGTCTCTCTCTCTCTCCCTCTGAAAAATAAATAAGCATTAAAAATTTTTTTAAAAAGGCACAAGAAAGAAAGCACTTCGAGGTGCCCAGTGGTACCAACAGACGCTGAGACGGAGGGGGATCCAGCACCCGCGCAGGGAGCCGCGGTCCGACCTGGGCGTGAAGATGCCGTAACTTCTGCCGGGCGTCTGTCGGCTCCGAGTCTCCGGCAAATGCTCGGGTGGCAGAAACTCTGCGTCAGGGACTGAGGAGACTTGTCCCCGGTCACCCCCAGGTGTACGCGCAGCCCGCCGCTAAGCCTGCTTCCCTTAGCCAGAGCTGGGTGGACGCAGAGCTAAGAATCGCCGAGCTAATAATCTCCGGTTATTCTAGTCCCCCGAACGAAAGTCGAAATGCCTCCTTTCCGGTCTTTCATGTTCTTCTATTTTTGCCGTCCCTTAAACATAACGATGTATTTGTTTGCAAGTATCTTAGACTTTCAACACGAGCCCGCTGAGCGAGCACAGACATAACGTTTTTATGTGTTATTCCAAGCGGACAAAGCTTCTAGAGAATTCCGGATCATATTTCAGCAAAACGGGGACGAGAGAAAAAAAAAAAACCTCTCCTTCCTCAGAAACACCTCCCCTCTGCTAACACGACTCTGTCGGATTTTTTTTTTTTTTGCTCCCCTCTTCCTCAGTTGTGTTTTGATATTTGAGCCACGGAAATAACGCAGAGGGACACGGAGACGATTCCGGCTGTCCCCGTCTGTGACCCACGACAACGAGCCCACGGCCTTGGGGCAGGCGGTTCCTCGACGCCTTACCCCCCCAGTCCTGCCCACCGAACACACGCACACGCAGCAACACGAGCCGCCCTCCTCCGGGAACTTCCAGCCACGTACCCACTTCTGCTGGGTTTAGGACCGGATTTGTGTCTGCGTTCCTGGCCTCCTAACCTCCCCGGGACCGTTCTTTCCCCGTCTTCTGTGCTCAGCATGGCGGCCAAAGCCGAGTGCGCCTGGGGGTGTGGACACGTTGATTTGTGTTCGAACGGCAGCCCCCCACTTGTGAATTCCAGCCCACGGCTTTTTACTCAAAAAAAAAAAAAAAAAAAACAAAATTCTTTAACTCCTGAGAGGCGTTGGGCCCTCCCTGCACCCCGTCGCCCGCTCGAGCCGCGGACAGACCGAGCAGACCGTGCATCACGAATATTCAGGGGACCGGCTCAGAGTAAATCGCATTCGCCGTGACTTCCCCATCGCGCCCGCCTCCGCGAGCAAGGGCATCGGAATGCAACCCGCTGAGCCGAACTCACAGGGCCACCGCAGAACGGGGCGGGGACGCTCCTCGCGGTCGCCCGGGATGGACGCCGGACGCCAGGCCCGCCCTCCGCGAGGCGGGTTTGCCAAACACCCTGGGCGGGAGTACGTGTCCTGAGGAAGCCCGGCCCTTCCTTCCGGAGGGTTCCCGGCCCAGACAGGAGGGCGCGGAGGCCCCAGAGGGGCCGGCCAGGCTCCCCCACACTCCAGGGGGCGGCCGCGGCCTCCGGTTCGCCCCGGTCTCCCCGGCGAGCCGAGCCGCGTCCCCCCAGAGCGGCGGGGGGACGCTCCGTCCGAGCTTTCCTTCCTGGTGCTTTTCACGCACGAAACCGCGAGGGGAGACGGTCGCCACAAATCAGCCGCGTGATTACTGCCTCCCTCCGTGGCCGCCCCGATTTGTTTTCTTGGCACTAAGTGTATTAGCTTTAAGGACGTTGTCTAGTTTTCCTTCCCCGGGAGATAAATTCGAGCGGAGGACGGCGGGGCCCCGGAGCCGGCTGGGCGGTCGCGGCGCCGACCCGAGACACACTGTCCTCTCCGGCGCCCACGCGTCGTAAATACGCAGCCGGCCACACGCCCGGAGGCCGCCGGCCCTGCCCTCCGCGGGGGGAAGGTTTATAATAGCAGCGCCAAGGCGGGGTCCTGTTACAAAAACGTCCTTCTTGGGAAACGCAGCATGAAAGATAATTATAATTTAGCCGTGCCGCTCTGGGCCGCCCGCGTGTGCTGAACCGGCCGCCGGGAAATTGCTTCCCTTCTCTGCAAACCCGCCCCGTGGGCCGCGCGGCGGGGCGGCTGGGGGGCGGGGGTGGCGGGGGGCTCGGGGGGTTCCGTCCCGCCTGCCGAGGGTAGGAAGGTCCCCCCCCCGGCCCACTGGCGTCCGAGGACGGGCTCATCTCGGCCCCACCTCACGGACACGTCCGCACGGCCGTCTGGTCCCCAACCTACCGACGTGTCCGGATAGCGGCCCGCCACGGAGACACGGATCGCGGGAACGAGTTACGTGCACAAAAAGCCAAGATGGAAGGGTCACATTCACATCCGCTGGGCACATCGCGGTGTCTCCATGACTCCGGACGGCCGACCATTGAGGTCCAAGCGGCCTCCACGTGGCCCGACCGTACCTCCATCCTCATGAAATTACGACTTCGCCCGAATCCCCCGCGGCTCACCCTGCGGTGCCCCCGGACTCCGAGAACGGTGAAAAACCCGTGCCCTCCACGTTCCTGCCCGTTCGGCGGCCTCCCAGAGCCGTGTCCTTGCCCCTACGTCGCTTCCTCCCCCAACCCGGCTTGGAAGCTGTTTTCAGGCAAAACCCGTGCTTTTGCCAAGCTGCCCGGACTCCGCTTTCAACGCATAAAATCACCCTTTCTTTGAAAAGTTGCTACGAACATAAATGAAAATTAAAACTAAGGAAGTTGCTCCGTGGACTATACGAAGACGGAGGACCCGATCGATGAGACCTCATCGATTTTCCGTTGCACGCGGCCACCCCGCGTGGGGACGGTTCTCTGCCTTTCCTCTTGAGGTGTATTTTCTCAACCTACAAACGCGCCCTGTGAAGGTTCACGGACACTTGGGCGGTCCCCCCCTTGGTGCTCTGGGCAGCGCCGCTATGGACCTGTGTGCGCCGTACGTCTCCCCCAGCTCGAGTTTCCGGGCCCGTCTGTGACGCTCAGACCTCCCCGGTCATTTCGCACCAAGCTGCTTCTCGTTCTGGATATTTGGTGAGGTGACGGGGTGGTGCAGATTAAATCTGCGTTTCTAGCAGCCCTGGTCGTCAGGAGCCCCGTCCGCGTCCCGGCGAGAGCATCACCCCCCAACCGTTTTCCCACACAAATCGGAACCAGAGCTTCGGGGAGAAATGAGTCCTTCGTCCCCCGGGCCGGATCGGGGACAAACAGGAAGAGATCGCCGTGTCTGGACGCAACGACCTGAGATAAACGGGCTCTGGGAACCGGCTGGAAAAGTCGCTGGGGGCCGACGGTGGACACGCCGAGTATCCAATGGGAGGCAAGGGATATTTGCGACTGATCACGGCCCCCGGAAACAACGGACAGAAGCACCGGTTCTCGAATCCGCAGGGACCCTCGTGTGTCACCCCCGGGGACAGCCACCGGGCCGTGTCCCTGCTCGCGAGAACAGTGGGAAGGAAGGACACATTCGGTCTGCTCGCTACGACCTCACGCAGCCCCCGTGGACTCGGGGTGGAGGTCGTCCTCGGATGAGGACCCCTGGCGTGTACGTGTACCGGAAACAGCACGCAGGCCACGGTTTCCCTATCCCAGGTGGAGCCACGGGTTCAGGCACGGGACCGTCCGTGGACACCAACCAGCTCTCCTTGGTGGCAGTGGTGGCCGGGGAACAGGTTATCACCATCGGGCTCCTCGCTGGCTGCAAACGGGAAACACACACCTGTTCATTGGGGCGGGGGGTGTCCAGGCTTCGCCCTGCCACCGATGACCCGAGCTCCCACGGCCCCCGGCATCGCCCGGACGGAAGTTCCAACCACGTCCTCAGGCTGACGTCCATGCCCAGGAAACAGAGGTGGTGAAGACAGCGCTGTTGGTTGTATATGTGCATGTTTCAGACAAACAAGTATATTTAATGGGATTTAAATAAGTCACTATTTATGTAGATAACTCGTATTGTGTATTATATAAAACCACAAATGTAGATAAAATATAAAAGATTATATTTTATAATTTATTATATGTTTACTGTTCATATAAAACAGTATATTTAATATCATTCAAATAAAATTACTATTTATATAGTTAACTCAAATTTTATAACAAATAGAAAAATATACATGTATTAATGCATACATATGTTTTATAATTTATTATATATTTACCTGTTCATCTAAATAAGTATATTTGATATGATTCCAATAAATAAAGTTACAGTTTATATAGCTAACTCATATTGCATATAACTTATATATAAAATATAAATATATACAAACATAAAAATATAAATATTATATTGTGTAATTTATTATATATGTCATTATATAAATAAGTATACTAAATATGATTCAAATAAATAAAGTTACTATTTATATGCTTAACTCATATGATATATATTGTATCTAATACAAATAAATACATATAATATGTAAAAAGTAGATTTTATAATTTTTTATATATTCATGATTTTATATAAATTAGTGTATTTAATATGATTTAAGTCAATAAAGTTATTTATATAGTTGAGTCATGATATATAACTGTATAAAAATATATAATATATATTATTAAATTTTATCATTCATTGTCTATGCAACTTTATATAAAAAGTATATGTAGTATAATTTAAATAAATAAAATTACCATTCGTATGTGTTTAACTCGTATGATATCTAACCTCTACATAAAATACAAATACACATAAAATGTATAAATATTATCATTTATTGTATATGTGTTTACTGTTTTAGACACATAAGTATGTGTAACATGACCTGAATGTCAAGCAAGATTTGTACACGTGGAAGTCTGTGTCTCACATGATAGACCCGTGTGCCACGTCCCGTGTACACAACCACACAGGCACTCCACACGCGCATGTGCGCGCACACACACACGCTGGCAGAATGTGGTTATCGGAGGCCCTTGTATACACACGTGTGCCACGTCCTGTGTACACAACCACACACATAGTTGCACACGCGTGTGCACGCGCACACACACACGCTGGCAGAATGTGGTTACCGGAGGCCCTGTCAGCGCAGTTTCGGGGTGTGCGCCCCTGGGGGGTGTTGTCCCCATAACAAGGTTTCGGCTACAAGAGCCACAGGGGGCTGCGGCGTCCGAGGGGCTGAGGCCACAGGCGCGCCACCAGGGCCTCGTCCCTGCCCTCCGCCTGCCCCCTGGCAGACCGGTCACCCCCACAGCCCTGGGTAGAGACCTCAGTCGGTGTGCGAGGGTCTTCCCACCTGGACCCCGCCTCCTGTCCAACGACCTCCTCCCCACTCCAGAGCGAGCGGCAGTTTTTTCAATTTAATTTAATTATCCTTCCTGCCCTCGGCGGAGCCCGGACAGCTGGGCCTCCTGAGCGCCCCCAGCCCCGAGGACTCATTAAGCTTCCTTCAGCTGCCGCTGGGGGATTGCGGGCGTATGCAAATCCCGCCGATTGGTATGCAAACGCGCGGGTCCCCCTCCCGAGGCCTCCCTGGCGCACCTGGCCCCGGGCCTGGGGGCCCAGCCTTGGGCCGCCCCTCCCCTGCCCTCGCCCTCCCTGCAGCCCCGGAGACTCGGGGAGGAAGGGCGCTCCGCGGCTGAAAGGCGGCTGCCGTGCCAGGGGCGACGTGGGCCCCTTCAAAACGTCGCTCACAGCACATCCGACCACAGCCACGAACGTCCCAGCCCAGCGTGGGCCCCGCACAGGACCCTGCCCCCAGGGGACCGCCTACCCACTTAGGTGCCCAGGCCCCAGCGCACAAGGAAGACACAAGAGGGTTTAAGGGGGGGGATGCTGGCCACAAGGCTGAGACAGGTCGTGCTGCGAACCGGAGCCGAGCGTGGCCGTGGAGGAAGGCAGGGGCCCGCGTCAATCCCGTCTTCTGCTGTGTGTGTCTCGGGAGAGACGGTGAGAGTGGACGGACGGACGGAAGGGACAGGATGGCGAAGTTGGGGAGGGAAACCGGACGCAGGCGGTCAGGGGGGTAACAGAAGCCCGTGGCTCGGCCGACAGGAGGGGCAGACGTGGCCTGAGGCCTGTGACCTGAAGGGCAGGAGGAGGCAGAACAGCTCAAAGCCAGTGGCCTGGGGGACAGCAAGAGGCAGGCGTGGCCTTGAAGCCTGTGATCTGGGGGACAGGTGGCGGCAGACGTGGCCTCGAAGCCCGTGGCCTCGGAGACTGTAGGAGGGGGCAGACATGGCCTCGAAGCCCGTGGCCTGGGGGACAGTAGGAGGGGGCAGATGTGGCCTTGAAGCCAGTGGCCTGTTCACAGGAGGCAGACATGGCCTCAAACCCAGTGGCCTGTTGGACAGCAGGAAACAGACGTGGCCTCGAAGCCCGTGGCCTGGGGGACAGCCAGAGGCAGACGTGGCCCGTCCGTGGAGGGGGCACAGTTCTGACCCGATGGCGCCTGCGTGGACCACGGACAGGGGCCCCCAGTTGCTGGGAAGCATCGAGGGCTTTGAAGAGTCCCCACGACTCCTTCCGGAGCCTCCTTGGGACCGGTTCCCACAACGTGGCGTGGAGTCTCGCGTTGGGACACTTGACTCGAGACCCCAGCGAGCGATGCCCTGCCCCCACCTGGGAATGCAGGGATG
Source organism: Paguma larvata (assembly GCA_030068075.1). Taxonomy (NCBI): domain Eukaryota; kingdom Metazoa; phylum Chordata; class Mammalia; order Carnivora; family Viverridae; genus Paguma; species Paguma larvata. The sequence goes on along the minus strand of JAINVK010000944.1, from coordinate 10,802 downwards.
CCTGCCCCGAGGACCCGTGTCCCTGTCCGCTCGCCCCAGGACCCCGCCGTGCCCCGAACAAAGCTCCCGGACGAACACAGCCCTCCGCCCACCTCTCGTTCCGCCACCAGGAGCCACAGGCTCAGCGGCAGGTCGAACCCAGTCCCACGGTCTGCACTTGTCCCTCGGAAAACTGCATGCCGGTCGCCCCGGGAGCCGGGTCCACGCTCCGTGTCCCTCGCTTCGGGGTCACGGGAACCTCTGCAGGCCCCAGGGCCACGGTGAACAAGCCACAAGGCACAAAATCACCAGCCGCTGTCTCCAGTTTCTTTACTTTTCGGGAACGACACTAACCTCCTCCCCTACTCCCTCCTCCTCCTCCCCTCCTCTTCCTCCCCCCTCCCCTCCTCCCGGCTGCATTGCCCTGGAAGTAAATCTGGTCTCCATCACGGGGCTCGATCACCGATGGGGCTCGGTGGTGTCACCTCCCCTGGGGAGGAGGCACGGAGGGGGGGTTCAGGGTTTTGACCCTCGGCCACGCTGGGGCTGCCGCCCTGACCTCTGAGTGCACCTGTGTGTCCTGCAGCTGTGTGACCCCGTCTGTCCCCGCTGCGCCCGCGGCCCCCAACCCGGAGCCCGTGACGGGGACGTGTCGCCTCCCGGATGAAAACTGAGCCGCCTCGCCTCCTCTCCGGCCGACGGGCAGCGTGGACTTTGATCTCCTGCTGTTGCTGCTTCCTGACAATGAAGCTGTTCCGTGAGCGGGGCTCACGCTCGCCCCTCCGCCCGGAGCATGGCGTGAAGACAGATGTCCCCGCCCGGCCACAGACCCGCGTCTGTCTTCCTCCGCGGACGGCGGGTCCCCTGCACGCGCCTCGGGGTCGCCGCTGTGGTCTTCAGAAGGCGCGGCGGGTCCTCGCAGCCTGCGTGGTGCCCGGCCGCCCGCCCGTCCCCGCTGCTGAGCCCACGCCAGGGTTTCCGGAAGCCGACGGGGCTCTTCCCGTGGGCGGTGACCCAGGGCAGGCTGGGTTACAGACACCATCGTCCACCGAGCCATCGTCCGCAGCCCACATCTGTGTCCCCTCCCTGTGCAGGTGACCGGTCCCTCAGCACGTCAGCAGAGCTGTACCCCCTCCCCGCATCTGCTTCCAGAACATTCTCAGCCGCGGTGGAGACCCCGTCCCCACGGGCAGCCGTCCGCCCCTCTCCAGCCCCGCTCGCCCTCCCTCTGTCTCTGTGGCCGTTTCGTGTTCCGTGCTCGGTCCGTGCCGGCCACGTGGCCTCTCCCATCTGCTTCTCCCCCCCGAGCATCGTGAAAGCTCACCCATGGCTGCTTCTGGAACCTTCTCTCGTCAGTCCTCTGGGGTCCACGCCCTGGACGGAGACGCTGGGGTGCACGGTGACCCCGCGATTCCGTCTCCGGCTTTGCTCATTTTCGTCCCCGCGTGGCTTCACTTGTCCGTGACGTGGATCCCGTGGACGTCCGTGGACTTGTCGGTGAAATTCCGTGGAGTTTCTGATGACAAACGGAGCCACTGCCGGGCGAAAGGACCGCGTGCACCCCACTCTCCGATTCGTGCCCTGAGCAACCCCAGCTCAGGGAACCCCCGTCTGGGGAGCCAGACACTCCATCGGCAGGACCACGGTCTACGGGGCGGGCGCACCGGACAGGCAGAGGACAGCTCGAGCTTGGACCCGGAGTTGGGGGGTGGGTCCCTCGGGGGAGAGGGGCCCGGACACGTGAGCCGGCACGGAGCCGGACGGCAGGAGGACGGCTGGGGTGGGGGAGACGATGCCCGCGGACACGCAGGGACCCGACCTGCTCTGAGGCTGTCGTGGATGGAGACGGGGGCCCCCACACCCCAAAGCAGACACAGACGCCCCACCCAGAAGTGGTCGACAGAAACAATGCCGACCGGAATCTGTGGCATGTCAGCCACCCCGAGCCCGCTGGCCACGAGGACACCGGGGACAGGCACCCGCCATCCCCCCCGAGACTTGGAAGGGCTCCCTGTAGTGCCGGCTGAAAGGAGGCCCCCCAAGACGTATGTCCCATTCCCAACCCCCCCCTGTACCTACTGCATTTGGAAACAGGGTGTTTGCAGACGTGAGTGAGGGAAGGGTCTGAGATGAGCCCATCCTGGGTCCGGGGAGGCCCTGAATCCAAGGACAGGTGTCCTTGTAAGAGACAGAAGAGGAGACACAGACACAGAGGAGAAGCCACGTGAAGACGGAGGCAGAGACGGGAGGGACGCAGTCACCAGCCCAGGGATGCCTGGAGCCGCAGAAGCTGGAAGAGGCAGGAAGGAGCCTCCCATCAGCCTCAGGAGGGAGCATGGCCCTGCCCCCGCCTGGGTCTCAGGGGTCCTGCCCCGCCTGGTCTCAGCAGCCCTGCCTGGATCTCACTGGTCCCTGCCTTCCCCCTGGATCTCTTGTTAGGACAGGGACACAGAGGAGAAGCCACGTGAAGATGGAGGCAGAGACGGCACAGACTTGGCCACCAGCCCAGGGACGCCTGGGAGCCCCAGAAGCTGAACAGGCAGAAAGGACCCGCCCCTGGAGCCTCTGGACAGACCGTGGTCCAAATCCCCTTCTTGGCCTCATTGACCTGCTGTCCCCAGGGAGGGACGGGGACAAACACATGCCGACACACTTCTCCCCGGGTCACTGCACTTTGCTGACCCGTGACCTTAACCCAGCGCCCGGATGCGGGGACAGCTGGTCAGTGATGGCTCCTTGTGAGAACAGCGGGCCTTGCGTGGGGCCCACCCCGCCGATCGGTGTGGGGTCGCCCACAGGCTCAACCCACCGGCACTCCCGGGTCCCTCGAGACTTGTGTTTTCTATTTTATTCTCAAACAAAACAAAACAAACAAACAAACAAAAAAAAACGAACGCGAAACAAAACAAAATAAAACAAAAAGCAAACCTGTCCTTTCTTTTTTTTTTTTTTTTTATTGTCCCATTGGTTTCCATACGACATCCAAGGCTCCTCCCCGACCAAGCCCCTTCTTTCAGAGGAGGCCTCCGCAGATGCTGCTCCAGCAAAATAAAAGGAGGGAGGGCACGTGGCGGGGGGGGGGGGCGGGAAGCAGCGAGCACCCAGATCGTGCCCACGGAAGCTCCCCTGGGAAGTGAGGGGCCGAGCCCAGGAGTCCCCTTGGCCCGAGCAGGACGGGATGTTTGTTCTGACCTGGGGGAGAAAGCCCGGCCAAGGCACGCGGAATGCATTGGGGGGGAGGGGGCTATTATCAGCCACAGGGAGAACACAGTGGTCACAGCCCCGTGACCAAACACGCACAAAACCGCTCCAAGCGAAGGGTGAGCGTCCACGTGACGAGGGTCCAGTGCAGGCCGTCCAGCCACGTCCCGTGGAAACACGGAGGCCACGGTCCCAGGCACAGACACGGGGGTGAGAGCCGGGCACCCACGCAGCTGCTCGGAGAAAGTTCGGAGAGTTCTAGTTCCGCACGGGCCCGGACGGCAGCCTGCAACGAACCACCGCCCCGAAGTAGGGAACTTACAGACGGGCACCGACCCGAGGTCTCAGGCCGGGGAGGGGGCGGGACGGACGTCGTGGTGGGAACGGTCGCAGAGTGCAGGCGGGGACACGGTTTCCGTGTGGCTCGAGGGTGTGGCGACACCAGGTTTGCACAGCGGATAAAACCACATGCGAGTGTGCACACACACCTGTGTACAAGGTCAGGGCCGCGTGAACGCGGGTGTGCTCACTGTGACTTGGACTAAATATTTCCAACGTGTCCCCGCCGATCAGAACTGCACACGACACCACCCCCTGCGTGTCCCAAACTCTGTGAGCCTATAAGGTCGCCAAACAGTAAGAAAAACATAGACAAAAAATAGTTTGAAACATTTAAAACTGCATTCTACTAACTGACCCTTTTTTAGAGTTTATTTATTTATTTTGAGATAGAAAGAGGAGGAACAGAGAAAGAGAGAGAGAGAGAGAATAACAAACAGGGTGCAAGCCGTCAGCACACAGCCCGACACGGGGTTTGAACCCAGGAACCGTGAGATCGTGACCGGAGATGGACACTTAACTGACTGAGAAACCGAGGGGCCCCACTGATAGAACTTTTTATCTTTTACTGTTTATTTTAAAATTTTTAATGTTTATTTATTTTTTTAATCTTTTTTTTTTAGCGTTTTTATTTTATTTTTGAGAGACATAGAGTGAGCAGGAGAAGGGCAGAGAGAGAGGGAGACACAGAATCCGAAGCAGGCTCCAGGCTCTGATGAGCCATCGGCACAGAGCCCGATGCGGGGCTCAAACCCACAGACTGCGAGATCATGACCTGAGCCGAACTCGGACGCCCACCCGACTTAGCCCCCCACCCCCCGGCGCCCCTGATGAACTTTTTAAACGCACGTGCTGCTCCTGAGCAAAAGTCATACTTTACTGTGAAAACGAGGCCACGGTGAAATAAAGAACAGGGGGCCCAGGACACAACGGGAATGTAGTGACGGAAGTGACAGCATCTGGAGCCCCAGGGGGGACAAAACCAATGAGGGATGGGAAGGCCACGGCGCCAGCTGGGTTAATCACAGAAGTCTTCCCGGATGAGGCGATATTTGCCTACAGCTTTATGCCCTAAACACGGAGCCGCAGGGGACAAGTGCGGAGGACTGGGCAGTATTTTATGGGGAACCGGTGGTGCTCACACCCTGCTTGAAGGGGAAGACGGGGCCCCTTACTGGGAGACCGCCCTCGGTGGCATCATTCATTCATTCATTCATTCATGCCCCTATTCCTTGACCACATCCCAGGAGCCGGCTCTGGGGCCGCCCGAAATAAGACAGACACGACCGTACCCCCCTAGGGCGTCCGGCTAACAGGACCAGGACACGGTAAACACAGTAGGTGACACGCACGGTGTGCCACGTGGTCACGACGCGTGAGGAGGTCCTAAAACAGGCTGGGACTGGGTAGGGGTGCACGGTGCCCCAGGGGGTCGGTCTCCATTCGAAGAACTGAGACCCGTGCCGACTCCCAGAAACGACCAGAGTGAGGGGCGGAAGAGCCATGTGGACATCTGAGAGGCGTTTGAGGCACACGCCACCGCCAGTACAAAGGTCCTGGGGCAGCAGGCGCACACACACTCCACTGGACGGACGCACACACCAGACGGACGGATTCACAGCCCCAAACAGACGCCTCCGCCTTCCCGCTGTCGCCCGCGGACCCCCAGCGCGGGGGGCGGAAATGGTGCGGGGGCCTCGTGCACGTCCTGCAGACGGAGCCCAATCACACAGCCTGATGCCAGCGCCGGGGCCCACGCGCCGAGGGCACGTTCTGACCTCCCGTCCGGGTCCCTCCCCCGGGGCCCAGGGCACGGCGCACGCCTACATAAACCCTTACTGTGCTTCTCCCTCAGTCGGTCATCCGTGGGCTCCAGCCGGAGACGCACCCGGGAAGACACGTTCCCTCCCCAACGCCGTCCTCCCAGCCTGCCCGTTGGGCCACTCAGCTCGGGACACCAGCGCCCCACGTCCAGGGTCCCCGCGTCCCAGGGTCGCCGCGTCCAGGGCGCACGCACGCTGGAGACCGTTGGCATCTGCGACGCGTCTGTGTCCTTTGCACACCCAGAGGAGACCCCGAGCGTTTCCCTTCACGAACCTGGTTTATGTCCCCAAAGCGTAACAGGGTGCGAACACATCTGTCACCTGTCTTTAGGAAGGAGACAGATACGTAGTAGATAATGATGATCGATGGACAGACGGATGATGGAAAGGGAGAAAAAGAAAGAGAGAGAGAGAAAGGAAGGAAGGATGAAAGAAAGAGAGAGAGAGAGAAAGAAAGAAAAAAGAAAGAGAAAAAGGAAGAGAAAAAGGAAGGAAGGAAGGAAAGAAGAAAGGAAGGAAGGAAGGAAGGAAGGAAGGAAGGAAGGAAGAAGGAAGAGAAAGCAAGAGAGAAAGAAAAAAAGAAAGAAAGAGAAAAAGGAAAAGAAAAAAGAAAGAAAGAAAAAGAACGAGAAAGAAAGAAAAGAAAAGAAAGAAAGGGAGAAAGGAAAGGAGGAAGGAAGGAAAGAAGAAAGAAAGAAAAAGAAAAGAAAGAAAGAAGAAAAGAAAAAAGAGAAAGAAAGAAAAAAAAAAAAAGAAAGAAAAAAAAGAAGAAGGAAGAAGAAGAGAAAGAAAGAAAGAAAGAAAAAAGGAAGAAAGAAAGAAAGAAGAAGAGAAAGAAGAGAGAAAAGAAAGAAAGAAAGAAAGAAGAAGAAAGAAAGAAGAAAGAAAGAAAGAAAGAAAGAAAGAAAGAGGAAGAGGAGGGGAAGGGGAACAAGAAGGGGACGGCCAGAGGCGACGGACGCGTGCAGAGGGAGCAGACTGACGGCCGGCGGGTGGACAGACACAGGGCTGGATGGAGGGACAGACGGAGGATAGACAGACGATACGCAGCTATGGTGGACGGGGGGATCGAGAAACGGGTGACGGCCTGATGGAGACAGATGACTGACGTGACGGGTGGGGGGGGCACTGGGCAGGGCCGGCGATCAGCGGTTGGAGCCCCGGGGAACTCGGGAGGCGGTGGCTCGGGTCGGCGTCCGCGTTGGAAACACAGCCCATCTAGGCGCGGGCGTCTGGACGCATCATCTAGGAAGAAGCACGCGCAGGTTTGCACGCGTGCCCTCTGCCCGTCTGGGGCTCGCAAGGGCGGCGCCCCGTACAGTCTGGCCGCCTCCTCAGGAACAAACCCAGTCCTTTCCGCCCTCCGCCTGTCGGCCTCAAGGTGACAAAGTGGCTGCCACCCCTCCGGGCATCGCAGCCGCATTCAAAGACAGGAGCGAGTAGATGCAGAGTGAGAAAGGAAGCAGCGACTTGGGATTGGTGGGGACCCTTGTGGGCCGCTCTCCGCCCTCGTTCCCTCCTCCTGTCTGCAGGGTGGACGTGGTGCTCGGGGACACGTCCACGTCACGCCCCGTCTGCAGCACGCGTCACGCGGACGCATCTTCGCTGGCTGTCCGGGCTCCGTCCACCCCCGGCCACCCCTGACCCGGAAGCAGCACCACCTTGCATTTCATCGGAAAACACCTCAAGCCAGGACGTTTCACGCCATCGGCTCCCACGGGGACCCTGCGATTTTTTTTTTTTTTTTTAGTGCAGCGAAAAAAAAATTAAAAACAGCTGACATGTTTGTTTTTGGAATACAAGGCGTAACTTAATTAATTACCCGTAAAACCCGGAATATAAAACAGACCGTCGGTCGTCGAAAGTACAACCATTGATTTCTTCCCCCATTTTACACAAAGCATTGCATAATTTATCCGTATTATTAATTTATGTCCCGGTCCCTTCGGAAAACCTCGTAATTCCTCTCCAACTTTGGTGTCTTATTAAACATTCATAATCGCCCTCGGAGGAAGGGAAGAGGCAAATATTATTATCTCATCAAACAATTTCTCCGTAAAAATCTATAATTGGAATAAAACGCGATTTCCAGCAGCCCAGTCGGGCCGGGAGAAGGAGCGACCCGGAGACGGGGTTCCCGGGACTCAGCACGAGGTACGCGGGGCTGCGACGTGCATCCTGGCCGGCCGTCGCTCGCACCTTTTGGCTGCCCGGTGACCCCCGCTCCCTGCCGGCGGGCCGGGGCCAGGGTCAGGCCGCCGAACGCGGCCCTCCCGGGACCTCGGGGCCTGCGGGTCACCCGGGAGGAGATCCCGAAGGCGGGGGTTCGTGCCCGGGCTCCGAGATGGCCCCGAGCCACGTCCGGAGGCCCCGCCGTCTGCCGGGGACAGAGCTGAGGTCCGTGGTCCGCCCGGATCCGAGGTCCCGTGACCCGGCCGCGATGGCCCCGGAGGGAACCCCCGGCCGGGACAGCAGCAGCCCGTCGGATTCCTTAGACCGTTTCTCAGATTGGCCCTCACTCTTCGGTGTCCCGACGGAGCCGCCCGCTAACCGTTTATCGTTATTCTCGAGTTAATGAACGAGTGTTGTCGTGTTGGTTTTGGGAGCAGAACCCGGGGATTGGTCTGTCACCCGGGTGCTCCCCTCCTGCTCCTCCCTCCCCCGACCCCGGGTGCTCCCCGTCCTCCCGACTTCCCCAGCAGCCACACAGAGAGCTGAATATGCATCTAGACGCTGCTGTAACAGGCTGCCATTACACCTGCCATCACGCCCACAGTCCCCCCGGGGCCGAGTCGCGTGCCAGCTTCCAGCAGCAGCCCGAGTCTGCGTCTGGGTCCCCTCCTGGAACCACGCAGACCCATGGGGCCGGGCGCCTGAGGGGCGGCCGCAGCTTCACAGAGCCCCCGACTGCCGGGGGGACCCTGACCCACACGGCGGGATCCCCCTCCTCCCACCATGACGACAACACGCACAAAATGACCCTCGCCCTGCCCGTCGAGGCCCCGGGAGCGGGGAGCACGGCCGGTGGGATCTAGGGCCACAGACGGCAGCCACCACGGCGACGGCGGCGAGCGGTTCCAACAGACCCTGCGGTGGGGGGCGGGGTCTAGTGTGTGTGTGTGTCCATTGTGTGCATGTGTGTAGTGTTGTGTCTGTGAACTCAGTGTTGGGTGTGTCCGGTGTTGTGTATGTGTCTAGTATTGTGTTTCTGTGTCGTGTGTGCGTCTATTGTTTTGTGTGTGTGTGTCTAGTGTTGTGTTGTGTGTGTCTATTCTGTGTGTGCGTGTGTCTGGTGTTGTGCGTATTGTGTGGATACATGGAGTCTTCAGCGTTGTGTGTGTGTCTGTAGTGTCTGTGTTGCGTTGTGTCTGTGTGTGGTGTTGTGTGTGTCCTCTAGTGTTATGTGTGTGTAGAATTGTGTGTCTATTGTGTCTCCGTGTCATGTGTGCCTGTACCTAGTGTTGTGCGTGTGTCTATTGTGCGTGTGTCTAGTGTGTGTGTGTGTCACGTTGTGTGCATGTCTCTAGGGCTGTGTGTGTGTCTCTAGTATTGTGTTTGTGTCTGTTGTTGGGTGTGTCCAGCGTTGTGTCTGTGAGTTCACTGTTGGGTGTCTGGTGTTGTGTGTACTGTGTGGATATATGGAGTCGTCAGTGTTGTGTGTGTATGGTGTTGTGTGTGTGTGTGTGGTGTTGTGTGTGTATGTGGTGTTGTCTCCGTGTCGTGTGTGTGTAACTAGTGTTGTGCGTGTGTCTATTGTGCGTGGGTCTAGTGTGTGTGTGTGTACGCGCCGTGTGCTGCGTCTGGTCAGCCGTGTGTGCACTCAGCGCTGTGTGTGTCAAGTGTGCGTGCCGTGTGTACTTGGCACCGCACGCGGTGCGTGTGGCGTCTGTCCGTGGCCTGCGTGCTCGGCGTGCGTGTGTCGAAGGCGTGTGGTGCGTGTGTACGGCACACCTGCGTTCTCCGTGCTTAGCTTGTGTGTGCTGTGTGTGCGTGTCCGCGTGTGCCCCGCCGGCGTGTCGAGTGTGTCCACGCCGCATCCGACACGAGACCCCACGGGGGCCACGCCTGCTCCTCGGGGGCCCCTGCGTGTGGAGGGGCCGCCCCCGCCCAGAGCCCCAGCTTGTCCCCGCCGTGCACACGGCTGGCCGCGTTCACGGGCGGGTTTCGTGCTGAGTCACCAGTCGGAGCGGCCGACCTCGCTGGCGCCTGCGGGGACTGGGACGGGACACTCGTCTCCGCGAGCTCCTGACGACTCGGCCCGAGGCCCACGGGGCTCGAGTGCGCGGCTCAGGGCTAATCCGAGCGCGGCCTCCGTGCGGGACTTCCCACGGCCGCACAAAGCCGGCGGCTCTGGGTCCCCGCTCTGTCCCTCGACACACGGGCGGCACGACGACGCAGGGCCGGCGCGGGAGGGGGCCCTGCCGCCACAGGCACCAGCTTGCAGGCTCCGCTCTGGCCCGGAGGCTTCGGGGAGCAGCCGCGCCGGGAGGGGGGCCACCGGCCCGCCCGGATTAGGGGGATTAAACACCATTAAACGCCCCGTCCTCGCCGCTCCGCGCCAACAAAGGCATCCTTAGCATGACAAAGAGCCCGCCTGTTCCCCCCACCGCCTGCAGCCGAGACTCGGCTGGTTGGGACCTTTTTGTCTTGGGGTTTTGCGTCCTTTTTTTTTTAAATTATTATTATTATGATTATTTTAATTTGTCGCGTTAGGAGCTCCACGTGTCATGTTAATTATTTAAATCTCGGGTGCCTCTGAGGACAGACCTGCCAAGACCCCGCGCGGGCCAGACGGCCCCGGATCCCGCGTGTGCTTCTCTTAATTAGAGCCGGGACGGGTGACTTGGATCTCCGTGGACAGAGCCTCCCACGGCGGCCGCTCGTGGAAACTTCGCGAGCGAGTGCGCGCCTCGGTCGGTCCCCGGAAACGGGAGAAAGCGCCCACGCGGGAGGGGCTCCCCCGCAGCTGCTGAGGCCCCGGCCGCCACTTAAACGCCAGCAGCGGTTCCCTGGGAGCCGGGGCCTCGCGGGCGGGCGTGGGGGGCCGGGTGGCGGGCGCCACGGGGGGCGGCCACGGCCATCGGAAATCACGGCTGCCCTGCGGGGTTGATGTCTCCTCATTACGGACCCGGTCGCCCGCATCGCGGGTGCCGATGAGATGCGGGGGCCCCGGTTCCCGGGCAGGACGCACGCGACAGTCGCCTCCTTCAGTCCCCCGCTCATTTGCATTCCCGCGGCCCAGCTGGGGCGCGGCGACAAACCACAAAGTCAAGCCGGCCGCTCGGAAGATGAAACCGCCTGAGTTTGGTGACACCCGGGTCCGCGGCCGCGCCTTCTCTCTCTCCCACTCGCGAGTCAAAGCGACGCCCACAACGCCCACTTTGCACGCCCGGCCCGAGAGACAGACAGAGAGAGAGAGAGAGAGAGCGAGCGAGCTCAGCGAATTTTCTCACCGGGAAT